>JAURVB010003980.1:0-34881 GCA_033002965.1 Piper betle
TGCTACCGGGTCTGCAGCCCAGTGGCTCCTCAGTAGTGCCCTTCAGAGTGTTCTTGAGGAAGTATATGGTTTTCGTTCATATGAGAGTTTGCTCTCATAGCCAGTTTGTTATAGTTATTTTCTTTTCGGACCAGTAACGCTTGTTACTGACGTTTTTCCTATATATATGTAGGTGATAAGCAGCGGAAGATGGATGGGCCGGCCAGGACGGAGGAGCAATAAGGTCTTCTGCACACACACATTGGGTGATTGAATATTTAATGTTTTTTTATGATATTATTTTATGAACATGCTATGAGTAAATGGTTGAGGCATGACAATGAGATGAAATGAAATGATCAGAGTAGCGCAGCAAAAGTATGATGGGTTGAAACCCAAGCTTCAGAATGAGTGTATAGTAGATTAGATTCTGTGTGAATGAAATTGTTTGATAGTTGGTTACATATATTTTTATATGTATATTTGACAGGGTGGCCCCTAATTACATTTTTAGGGGAAATTCTGTCCCTTTTATTTTATAATTTTTACTAATTTTGATTGTAATTGTGTTGGTGTGAAGTTTAGGTTGCATGTCATCCATGTAGTATCATGTTAGGGTTTTATGAATTTATCCATGCATGACAAGTCGTATCTACATCTTAAGACGCCGAGATTGGATCCGTATGAGTTAGGTTCGGGTTAGCCAACCTAACCGGGGCCCCGTAACATGCCGGTTCGGTTCACGAGCGTGAACCGGATTTGGGGTGTTACAGTACTCCTCCGACCACCTGCTACTTCGTTGTTGCGCGGTGTGCTGTGTGATGCGCGGGAAGAATCGCTGAGCTGAGTGGTGCCGCGGGCGTCACTGGAGAGATGATGGCTTTGGTGGGTTTATTTTCCCGCCATTGGATATAATCCAACGGCTAGATATAAAAGTTTGACTCACTCCCGAGGTCACCATCGGGCAGGCACCTGCGGTCGGGTGGCGTGGCAAAACAGGGATGGAAAAACAAAGTCACCGGCGAAACAGGAGAAGGAGGAGGAAATGGGTAGGGGTAGTTTCATAATAAAAATTTGACTCGCTTTCGACTCGAGTCAATATTATAAAATATATCCCAAAAAATATAATAAATATAATAAAATACCATAAAATAAAATAATCGAGTTTAATGGATTTTTTTTATTTTATGTTAGTTTAATCTATTTTTTCATATTTTTGAGATTTATTTCGTAATATTGACATGAGTTGGGAAGGAAATGGGCAGGTGTAGTTTTTTACTAAAAACTTGACTTGATCCCGACTAGTATCAATATTATAAAATAAATCCCAAATATATTAAAAAAATTTAGGAAAATATCAGAAAATAAAATAATCAAATTCTAATGGATTATTTTATTTTATGGTATTTTACTCTATTTTTTCATATTTTTCAAGAGGGTTAGTTTTAAAATAAAAACTTGACTTGATCTCGACTCATGTCAATATTATAAAATAAATCTCAAAAATATGAAAAAAATAGAGTAAAATATCATAAAATAAAATAATCCATTAGAATTAGATTATTTTATGTTAAGTTATTTTACTATATTTTTTATATTTTTTGGGATTTATTTTGTAATATTAACTCTAGTCGCGAGTGAGTCGAGTTTTTATTACAAAACTACCCCTGCCCATTTTCTTCCCTACTCGTGTCAATATTACGAAATATATCTCAAAAAATATGAAAAAATAGATTAAAATACCATAAAATAAAATAATCCATTAGAACTTGATTGTTTTATTTTGTGGTATTTTATTATATTTCTTGAGATATATTTCGTAATATTCACTTGAGTTGGGAGCAAGTCAAGTTTTTATTACCAAACTACCCCCACACATTTCCTTCTCCACGCCACCACTCTGTTCTCCCTTGTTTTGCTGCGCCATCCCACCACCATCAACCTCGCCGCCAACCGCCCGTTGCCGACCAGCTACTCCATCGTCCAGTCCGTCGCCGACTCGCCGCTACCTCCCTTTCTGCCCCCTCTCCCTACCCTTTTCCTTCCTGGCCACCCATTGCCGCCCACCTTGCACGAGTCGCTGCTGACCACCAACCCCAGCGAAGACCTCTGGCGACTATCCCTAGCCTTTTCCCCTCCATTCCCGACTCTTCCCCGAGTGAAGGCAGTGCCACAAAACCGAGGGTACCAATTTGGCGCGGCAAACCGGTTTGGGCGGCGGCACGGTAGAAACAATGGGTGTGGGGAGGGGGCCGAGCGAGGGGCGAGGGGCGCGGTGTGGGGGTGGGGGATGAGAAGTGGCTTGCGGCGGGAGGGGGACGAGGTGGCCGGTGGGGGAATAAGGGGCGCAGCTCCGTCGAGGGGGGGGTGGATTGGGGGGTGGATTTGATTTCCAGCCGTTGGATTGTGATTCAACGGCTGGGACAAAAGTGAAAGACAGCCAAGGTGGTTGTGCTGCAGCACAACCACCTTTTCTCCTATGATATATATATATATTCTTTCAAAGAAACTCATTAAGGAAGATGAAGAAGGACATGATGGAGACCCCAATCGGCGGAAAAGAGCTGAGAACACTAGGATGCATCAAACTTTGTTGTGATTGTTTTTATTATTATTATTTATTTATTGACTTATTTTATTAATTAATTTATTATTATGTATTTATTGTTATTTATTTGTCAACTATGATGCATCATTATATGATTATTTATTATTATTAAGGCTGTAATTATTTTTAGTTTTGTAATATCCCTCTTAAAATTAATGTTAGTCACACATATAATACATATTAGATATGATTTAATATATTCGACAAAGGTCATTGTTTATATAAACATAATGGTTGCACACCATTATGTCTATACAAGCATATCCTTCCAATATACATGTTTGTTTCATATTTGTTCCTTCTTTTGCATTAAGAAGGATATGGTTATATAAACATAGTTTAATGTGCAAAAACAAAAAGAAATAAGAAATAAAATATTATAATACATTAGTCATAAATACATATACATTATATATTAACAAAATACGAAAAGACAATAATAAGCATACATATTCTATAATCACAAAATATAAAAAGACAATAAATAAAATTTATGGAAAATAATCTATAAGTATTATTAAATTAATTTAATTTTGTAATATTTAAGATTAGTTTCAATATAAAATAACTTAGTTATTTTCAAAATTTTATATTAACCTTAATTTGAAAATTTTCGCCCTCAGAAATATATTAATGTCATAATAAAAAATTTTGTTCAATTGTCAGATATACTCGATTGTACCTTATAAATATCAGATGCAAAGATTAATATAAATTTTGGGAAAGATATTATATTCCACCAATTTTTAAGAAATTTTATTATTAAAATTCTTTTATATAACTCTTAATATACCACCGTGAATTTAATATGGAACAAGGCTTATTATTACTTATTTTTAATTTTTCAAAGATATACGAATTAATAATTATTTTAAAATTAGCTTTTATTATAATTATTTTGATTATGAAGATAAAAATAGTTAGAAATAATGTGTTCAAATTTTATAATTATCTTTATTATTTATTATTTTATTTATTTAATTATTTTTTAAATTGTAGGAATATATATATTTGGAAAATAAAATATTTGCCACCTGAAAGTTCCAACTTTGGCCGTCGGAAATATTTTGTCAGCACCAAGTAGGAGGTCTCGTCCCGCGCCGGTGCTATCGCTCCGATAGAAAAAGGGCGGCGCTTTTTTCTCCGGCGAGCTTCCTCACCTTGGCCATGGCCGGCGACGACCACCTCCGCCGCTTTGTCGACGAGACCAACTGGTACAACTCCCTCGTCCTCGGCAAGCTGCTCCCGGACTCCCTCTGGTCGCCCCTCCCCCACTTCGCCCGGGCCTGGCTCCGCAACTACGTCGGCGGCGTGCTCCTCTACTTCGTCTCCGGCTTCCTCTGGTGCATCTACATTTACTACTGGAAGCGCCATCTCTATTTCCCCAAAGGTGACTGCTTTCAAACTTGCTGGGTTTGTACGGGTCCGGCTTGCTCGTGGGTGGTGTTGCTTGCTTCTTACTGTGTTGTTGTGTTGGGTGGGTTGTGGAGTCTTAGGAAGACAATGTCAGGCTTTTGTGTGTTTGTGAGTGTCGAAAGTTTCTATTTTTAGAGTTTTTAATTTTTTTCACTGGTCTAACAATTAGCTTTAGCTTGCAAAGATCATGAAATTTCGTGGACTCTGTATAGATGAGGTTTGGGATTAAGAAGGTAGAAGGAAAGAGCTTTGATAATAATTCTTGGATTTGTGGGGATCTGGTTTTGTCATAAATGATGATGGTGTTTCCTTGTTTGTTGCTTTTGCTGCCAAGTGGGTGGGATGTTGGATGTGTAGTGGCGTCTTAACAAGTTGATGATGGGTATGGTATTGCGACTTTGAGGGTTGTTTTGTGGTTGGAAGTTTAAATTTTTAGAGTTTTTGACTGCTATAATATTTGGCTTGAAAAGAACTTGAAATTTCATGGAAGTTAAGTGTAAGAGGTTTAGGAATAGGAAGTTTGTGATGAACTTGAGCGTTTTGGGTTATGGATCTCCTATTTGAGGCACATTCCTTAACAAAGGATCTTAAAACTTTATTGTGGTCCTCCTCTGTTTCTACTTGTGGGAAGGAAGCCGATGATATTGAAACTTTAGATATGTAGGAAGCTATTTGACAAGCTTTAGTTCTTCTGGAAGTGGGCCTCTTCAAGGGGTCGTTGAAGTTATTTGTTCAATGTATCATAACCATTCCGTAGTTACAGAAAATTGAGCACCATTAGTTCGTCAATTGAGAAAGGAATGATTTAAACCAAAACAAATCCTCCTTTTTTTACTTTTTTTTGTTTTAATGTTTTGGAATGCAAAATTTTGGGTCACGGAAATACTGGCAGTATATTTTGTTGAATTGTCTTTTCAAGGCCAATTCCACCTGGTCCTTTGCATAAAATGGTATATTTTGCTTCTAGCTGTTCATTACATAAAATTTGTGCTTGTTGGATATCAAAATTGTTGTGCTTTGTTACTAGTTTCATCATTTGTCTTGTGTTACAATACAAAATCATTGTCTCATAAGCTGTTATTAATAGTAGCATCCGACTACTATCTCCCTGTTGTCCTTGTCAGATCCTTTTTCATAGATGTTCTGATCTTTTGGCGGAACCACTGTGTCTGCTTGATTTAGCGTAATTACAAGCTCCTTTTCACAGTATTCAGTGTCTTATTGCTTATTGCTTTTTATTTCCTCTCCCAGATGCTGTGCCTTAAAAGGAGTCAATGCGTTTGCAAATAATTGTAACAATGCAAGCTATGCCTTGTTATTCTCTGCTTCCAACAGTTTCTGAATACATGATTGAGAATGGTTGGACAAAGTGTTACTGCAGTGTGAATGAAGTTGGATTGCCCCGGTACTTGGCATATTTGGCAGTTTACTTAATAATTGTTGAGCTTGGAATATATTGGATGCACAGAGAATTGCATGACATAAAACCCCTGTACAAGTATCTTCATGTAACACATCACATATATAACAAGCAAAGCACACTTTCTCCATTTGCAGGTAAATTAAACTTCTGTTTGGTTCTTCTTTTGTCCCGGGTTTATGCACATTGTTGATGAAGTTTCTATTTTCTTTAGAAAGTCGACTATAGCTCTTTTTTGTTCTGTATTTTCTCCATATTGCCTTTTTGTTGTCAAAATAAGGTATCAGAATGCAGTTGACTCATCTTTGTTTTCATTTCCTACTTACACAATGTTTTCAATAAACTGTTCTTGTGACTACATTGTGTTCATTTTTTGACATCTTGTTAGGAACTTATGACTGATGCTGTACCTCTTTGATATTTCCCTGTTGTTTAAAATGTTGTCCTGTTTAATGTTGATTCTAATCATATAAGGCCAAGCTCTACTTTTAGAGTGACTTATCTAGATGTCAGATGATGGTTTGAATGATGATCTAGGCTTTCTATTTTGCATTTTCATGCTTGTTGCTTCTCCTACATTTAGCTGATATATATTTGTAATTTGCTATTTTCAGGTTTGGCATGTCATCCGCTTGATGGAATTCTCCAGGCATTTCCTCATGTTGCAGCTCTTTTTATAGTCCCAACGCATTTTATGACCCACATGCTTCTTTTTTCCTGGAAGGCTTATGGACGGCTAACATTCATGACTGCATCCACGGCAATATTTGGCCTGTAATGGGTGCCGGCTACCACACGATTCACCACACTACCTACCGGCACAATTATGGACATTACACTCTTTGGATGGACTGGATGTTTGGTACTCTTCGTGACCCTGAATTGGAGGAAAACAAGGGACAAAGAGATGTTAAAAAGGTGTCGTAAACACATCCTTCGTAACACGTCATTTTCTTAGGAGCACAAATGTTGTTTTCCTCTTTGGCGGAGGCTGAAAATTCCAGCCAGCTCGATTTGCTTCCTTGTACAATCCGGTGGGTATATTTGAATGTGAAAAGAGATGATAAAATTGGAGAAACCAATCTGGCATTGTAGTGTGTATTGTCTCTCTTGCAGCTATTGATAATTGCTTCTTGCCTGTTGTTAGTTGGTGGTCCATATGCTGGACAATGAGAGCCGATGATTTTTAATTGCCAGGATTTGCCAGTTTCTATGGCTAAATCCTCATATTTTGTACAACAGACTTGTTATTTTACATCAATATACGATATGCTTTTGAAGCCGGAAATTCTACTAACCGCAAGTTGCTTAGCTGATACTTGGAATTATTTGGATTCCGTCTCTTGAAGATTTGATGAACTGTGTTGGTAGCCTCATGCAATGCTAATGAGTATTAGTTCATGACACTGAGCTAAAAACCCAAAATTAAATTCGTGAATTTGATCAATTGGGTTCACAAACAGCTGTCTTGGATGTTTTTTGAGCTTGTGTAATGAGAACTATGAAAGCTGCTTCTCTGAAACTACCTGGAATGTTTGGGATTGGAGAGCTGCCGAACTCAACGCGTAACAGAGTTGACGATGGGGATGCTCGCTTCCCTGTAAAACACGCCTGCTCTGGAGGGTTAGTAGTAGAAATAAACAAGTCAATACTATGGATTAATTTTTTCAATATGTTAAGCCATAATCAAACTCATAATCCATGTTTTGATATTGCACACTCATCTTCTCTGCTTATGTGTATACATGAATACATCATACATTCAGGGAGCACCTGGCACTTGTCTCTGCCATATGTTTATTTAAACTGCAAATTTTTATATTTCCTCTCTTTAGGTCTTTTTCCCCCTTCTTTGAAAGCTCTCCTGGTCATTTTGTTGAAGAGTTTTTTTTTTCTGTAGCTGTGAATGTTACTGGTAAATAAGTTTATCATGAAATACATAAGTGATTGACAGGTTTATTGGTTTGTCGATAATTTTGAATTAAATTTAAATAAATAGTTATGTATATTTTTTACCATTCAAAAAATTAAAAAAATAATAATAAATTTAATCGCACAAGTTTTATTTTGAAATGTAAGGGGAGAAGCTTTTATCGTTATTGTTTTATCGATTCACTATTTTATTTATTTTTAAAAGTAAAAATGTAATTATATTGATTAGTATTAACCAGAAGTAGTATTACTAATATATTTAATTAAAATTTTATATTATTATATCTTTTTAGAAATTGATTTAATATAAATATATGATAAGTGACACCAAATTTATTACAATGACCAGGATTCTATGTTGCTAGATATTTGTGTGGTTTAAATTAAAATTTACCAACTATTAACTATTATATTAATAAAAACCGTACACTAACTATTAATAGTCAAAAAATTAATAAATAATAATATTAAATACCATCTATGGCATTATAACTGCTTGCACAAGCAATAATTAGGGCCCAAACAATAATCAGAGTACTCTTCTTCTACCTGTGACCTGACAAAGCAAAGGAAAATTGTGTAGCAGCAAACAGAACGGCGAAATGCACCTTTCATGGGGACGGCAATTACCAAACCAGAGCTCATTAGTCTTCTAGAGGACTCTTCGTGTCCCCCTTTCTTGCTGGGCAACATGATCAAAGCATACAAAAGCAGAGACAAAGCTACCCATCTTCCTGGAAAAGTCTTTGAATATTGTTACGGCTATCAAGAATCACACCAAACCCATTGTACTATTTGTACGATTAGTTTAAATTTTTTAATTTAAAAAATTAATTAAAATTTTAAATACCTCTAATTAAATAGATATAAATCAATTAAATGAGTACTAAGCAAGTGTTATAGCAAATCCCTACAAATTTTTAAGTTGTTGCAAATGGGTGTTCCCGTACTCATCTTAACACGTGATCTTTTTGTAATCTAAGCCATGGTTGCATAAATCAGAATCAGAATTGGAATCGATTTTCGAGGGATTCGGAATCGGAATCGGAATCGAATCAGTCTAAATTGGCTAGGAATTGGTTCAGTTGAATCGGTCTGAATAGGTCGAAATCGATCATGTATAATATTTGACAACTTATAAAATAAATATATAAAAATTAGATATTGATGTTATTTTAATATTATTGTGTGTATTATATTTTATCATATTTTTAAGATTTTTTTGAATTATTTAGAGTTAGTTATTATTTTTGACTCGAGTCAGACACGAGTCAGACACGAGTCAAGTTTTAATTACGAGAATACTACTGAGTGGTATTTCCTTCCCTCGCCTCTCTCTCCCGCATTCGCCCTCCTTCCCCCCGCCGTCGCCGCCGCACCCCCTCTCCTGACCCTGTGCCCGTCGTGGCCCGCCCCCTCCCCCCTCCCCCCAAACCTGCCCTGCCCAGCCCCACAGCAGGTCGGGCGGAGCCGAGGTCGGACAGCGGTGGCGTGGTCGGAAAGTCGGGCGGAGGTGAGGTCGGACGGCGGAAGCACGGCGAAGGGCGGCAGCGTGAGCGACGGCAAAAGCGGGGCGGAAGCGCCGATTTTAGGTTTTTATAATCCAAATTACCATTTTACACGTGCTTAAATAATTTAATAAAAATCATAACTAAAGTATTTTAGTAATTTACTTAAAAACCGATTCCGATTTAAATCGGCCGATTCCGATTCCGAGTTAAATTGGGCGAAATCGCCCGATTCCAAAGCCGATTCGGGGCTGACCGATTCGGCCCTAAAATCGGATTGACGCGACGCCAGTTCGTGCAACTCGGATCTAAGCATATTTTATTAAGCCCTGTGAGCCCTCAAAAAGACTTAGAAAATAGTTCTACGGGTTTTAAGTCACCGGTCACCTCCGAAGTAATGTGAGATAAATCCCCATCTCGTCTACACGTTATAGAGATGGTAATTCAAGTTCCCAATTCCTGGCACACCAAGGCAACATCAAAATCTTTGAAGGTCTCTTTTAATATAAACGTTAGGTCCACGAATAAGATTTTTTCATTAATTTATATATAAATTATTAATCACCTCTAAATATGATACAGGATTTAAATGCGCAAACGTGATCTTCCACTGTTAACTTTTTTTTCCGAAAACATGCACCAACTTGCAAAGATGACCGCGTAGTTCTACTGTTCATGGTCCCCCGAGACGGGCCACCTTGTTTAATTTTTTCTGCATTGATTCTATTTGATCAATTAAACACGGTTCACAGACCGCGTTTATACCTTTGTCTATCCTTTTCCTGATCACAAAATATCACTTTTATATGCCCAACAATCTCAACCATCAAACATTCGTCTGTGACCAAATCTCAGCACTTGATTCATGCACCATGAGAAGCAGAACCCAGAAAAAAATACAGTTTGATAAAGAAGACTTTCAATTCGAGGCGTGAATCCATGGCCACCTATGAGAAGGACATCTACGCGGAGAGAGATTGAAGGGGCAAGGGGGTTGACCCCAAAAATGACGTCAACGCCGTTGCATCACTCTTCCGAGAGAGTGATTCACTCGGTGTTTGTTCGGTTGCTTCTCCCAAGCTTCCTTGCAACTTCTATATACGTGTACTTTAATGTGCTGCAGTTTGGTATCTGTAGCTTCTCTCTTATTAATAAGAGCAACCCAGCATCTGATTCTCCCTACTCTGGCCGAAAACTGCAAGAAAATCTGGGGAAATGGCTGCGAAAAGGCTTCACTCCCCTTCAGAATCCGACACAGAAAAATTACCCGGAGAGAAGCGCCTGAGAACTTCCCCGTCCTTCTCAAAGTCCGTATCTAGTTATTTTTGTTTCTTCGCTCTTTCTTCATTGATTTCCTGATGTGCAAACTTGATCACTTGTTGTCCATTGTTAACGCATGTGAACTTGGCATGTCATTGCACCTAACCTTGTTGTACATGTAATGATATTGTTGCTCTTTGCTTGTTATGAAATAGACCATGCTATGCTAGGTTGCGTTTCATTAGTTTAATGTGGATGATTTTCTAAATGAATTGATACACCTGACCGCTTCTTGTTGTTCACTTGCAGAGTGATTAAAGAAGCGATGATGGTGAACTCGATTCAGACCTTCTGCTCTGGGCTTGAACCATTGCTGCGAAGGGTGGTACGTCTGCAACATGAACTAATGATTTGTTTTCATTTCATGATAAATACTTCGTCGACATATTTGAATTGAATACATCGAATTTAGGCTATAAGATGTTGGCAGTACTTGCACCACACCAACCCAGCCTTTTTTCCACCTTTTCTTAATATCTCCTGTTTTGAGAAGGAGAAGACTTTGATTAGAAAAACCAACTTGGGTTTTTTAAAGAAGAAAAAAACAAGTTGTTCTGGCATCAGTTTTATATATATGTAGGCATATATTTTAATAAGACCCAGCTTCAATGGAAAACTATTCTCATGATGCAACTCACTCTACCATGTTTATCTGATTGATCAAACTTATGTATGTATTCAGGTAAAAGAGGAAGTGGAACTGGGCATAGCAAAGGTGGCACGCAAACTGTACCGGTAAGCCACATTAACCTGACCAAATTGCAGTTTTGCATGTTTATATGCACAAATTTATAGCTTGGACATACGTATCCATGTTGCAGGTCACCCTCACTTCAAATCGAATCATCCGAAGCGTCAAGCCTTCAACTAGTATTCACCAAGAAGCTCTCACTCCCAATATTTACCGGGACCAAGATACAAGACATGGACAACACCCCACTTCAAATTCGCCTCATAGACGCCAAGAATGGAAGCCATGCCCCGGTGGTCTTGCCGTCGGCAATCAAAGTGGAGATAGTTGCCCTAGATGGGGACTTCCCTGGCAATGATGTTGAGGACTGGACTCCTGACCAGTTCAAGAGCAATATAGTGAGAGCTAGAGAAGGGAAGAGGCCACTGCTGACCGGGGATGTCTCCGTCACTCTCAGGGACGGCGTCGCCACCATCGACGAGGTCGAATTCACCGACAACTCGAGCTGGGTCCGGAGTCGGACGTTCAGACTTGGGGCCAAGGTGGCCTCCGGGAGCTCTCGAGGGGGAGGATAAAGGAAGCCATGACCGAAGCCTTTGCAGTTAAAGACCACCGTGGAGAGTGTAAGCTTCTTTTAATTTATCGTGATTATATTTCACATTAGTTTATATTCAAAACGCGAGGTTAGCTCTGATATCATATGTGAGGAAACCTTTAATGTTTAGGATCAAATCGATTAATAAGCAAGTTCTGACCAAGATGATTTTAATATTGATGACTATAATGCTATCTACATATATGCAGTGTACAAGAAAAACTATCCACCGTCACTAGAAGACGAGGTATGGCGACTAGAGAGGATTGGGAAGGACGGAGCTTTCCACAAGAAACTAGCTGCCGAAGGGATTAAAAATGTGCAGCACTTCTTAAAGATGTATTACAAGGATGAGGCCACTCTGAGGAAGGTATGTAAGCCACCACAATTGACTAGTATACAAGTTGAGACAGATTTAGATATATTACTAGTACAGCAAGTTGATGATTGGTCGTTAATTTCTTGGGTGTTGAATCTTTCAGATTCTTGGTGTGGGAATGTCGGACAAGATGTGGGAAGGGACGATCAAGCATGCAGTAACGTGTGAGCTTGGGAACAAGCGTTATCTGTACCAGCAAGGCCAGCATTTGGCCATCCTCTTGAACCCAGTTTGTCAAGTGATCTGTGCTTGGATCAATGGCCAAGTGCTTTCTGTTCATACCTTGTCCGGCCTTCAAAAGGTCAGTCATCACAACAATCAATTGATCACCTTCACATTCACATATTAGAGTCTAAAACATAGTCCATATATGATGTCGTTTCAGAGCTATGTGCTACGCATGGCAATGGAGGCATACGAGCAATGGGAGACACTTGAAGAAGTTGACGAGATCAACACTCCTATTAATCCAAACACTGCTCCACTTCGCAGTAAGCTTGTGCTCACAACTTTCTACTAATTTTTTTACCTTGTTGACTATGGCTATGAATGAATTGATACTAACCCAGAAAGATGTTTTGTGTTTCAGATGATTCACTGATACTACCTGGGGATGTAAACCAGCAGCCATTAGTTGGGTCACCAGATTTTGGGTGTATCATCCCAACCAACAACCTGCAATTGGATTATGGGAACTGGGTTTGCCAGACAATGGACTCCTCCTCAGACGATGACTCCAACCCAATCAACGATCATAACACACGCCTGCTCTACTGCGGCGAAATTTAGGCGGATCTGGGGAGGTTTTTGCAGACGATGGATCAATGGTGACGCCCTCTGTGCTCTTACTGTGCGAGAAGAGGCGATCAGATA
The DNA here is from genome assembly GCA_033002965.1 of Piper betle. Lineage (NCBI taxonomy): Eukaryota > Viridiplantae > Streptophyta > Magnoliopsida > Piperales > Piperaceae > Piper > Piper betle. The sequence continues at coordinate 12,722 of JAURVB010003980.1, forward strand.
TCCGATGTATCTCCCACAAGCGAATTCTTTGTTTCATTTGTATTTGGTTTTTTGTAGTTGATCTTAACTTTAAAGTTTTTTCTTCTTTTTTTGTATGATCATCATAATCATCATATGTAATGTTGCCCCAATGCATATACATTTGTCGATGTAATATGCATTGGCTCTGCTCCTTGAATGAGGAAGCAGCAAATCAAGCAATTAAGGTGTTGTTAGTGTTAGTATTAATTAATTAAATATTTCATGTCTAGAATGTATGTACTTAACCTATCAGAATGGCACAATTTGGCCTTAGCATCTATACATTACTTTTAATTTTAAAGAAACAGCATCTGTAATGTAATTACTAGTACTGCACTTAGCACAAAATAGAGATAATAATGGACAAAAGGGCCACTTCCAAATCTGTTGATTGAATACCCAAATTTTGTTCTTTTTATATCTAATTAAGTATGCATATTTTCAAAGACCCACTAAATATTAAGAAAATTGTTAGGCATACCATGTGTGGGCCCATGTGCATCCCTTCATCCAATTTGTTTAGTAAAAAATTCATTAATTTGGAAAATAAATAATATATTGATTTAATAATAATCCTTTATAATATAAGTTGAGGGCATAAAAAGGTAAAAGCAAGTGATATTATTTAAGATTAAGTTTCAAATATTTGTAATTATAAAAACTAATAAACATACTCTTACATGTTTGAATTTTATTTTTCAAACGTGCAAATAAATAAATCATTTATTACACTTTAATTTGAAATATATATTTGGTGTTTTGTTAAAAAAAACAACAATCAAAGTTTGGAGCCAATATTTGTAAAATAAATAAAATAAAACGAAAATAAAGCAACCGACCAATCATGTCCGCCCGAGTCCGAAAACAGCCGGACACCACAAACAAAAATATCACGGCGGCGGCACTACCCATCGCCGGAAAAAATGGCCGCCGCCGCCGCCGTCTCCGGCGTCTTCCTCCCGCCGCCGCCTTCCCTCCGACGGCCCTTCGAAACCACCTCCACCACCACCGCCGTCGCCGCCGTCCTCGCCCTCAGAACCCGCCCAACCCCCGCCTCTCCGCCCTCCCCGCCAGCCGCCGCCTTTCTACCCGCCAGCTCCTTCCCACTTCCATAGAATGCCGACGCCGCCATGGGTGACCGCCCCCTCCTCCTCCCGGAGCAAGCGCTCGACCTCTCCAACCACGGCCGCTCGAAGAAGAAGCCGCCGGACGCCGGCGATCCCGACGGGTCGCTCACCGGAAAAGGCCGCGGCGGGTGGGGGAGGAAGGCGATGCGGCTAGTCGTTCGGAGCATCAGCAAGCTTCACCGGCTCCGGCAACCGGACGACGCCGCTGCGGCTTGTCCGTCCCCTAGCTCAGAAGACGAGTTTCCCACCGGAGCAAGGGAGGGGCTGTTGGAGGCGATTCGGGTTGGTTGATGCGAGAAATCGAGCGGCCAGAAGGTGCCATGGGCTCGGGCGGAGAATAAGCTCGGGTTCCCGAGGTTGAAGAAGGAGAAGGCGACGACGGCGGCGGAGTTGAGTTGGATCCGGCGTGCTTGGCGAGGCTTCGGGGGAGGCGACGGTGATAAGGAAATGGGTGACGGTGAAGAAAGCCGGGGTTACGGATTGCAGGGTTGAGGAGATTAGGAGGTTTTGGAGGGAGGGGAGCTCGCCTGGAGGTTAGTTTTTCTACTGCTCTATTTGTTCTTTTGCATTTACTTAAATTATTTAGCTGATCAGTGTCTGTGATTGATCATTTGTCGTTGAATTCGTCAATGAATCAGAAGCCGAGTTTAGGCTTAGTTTGTATTTACCAGCTGATCAATGACCATGAACGATGAATTGGGGTTTTCTTTGGAGTAGCAGAAGTGTTGCTAATGACGGGGATTGTTGTAGAGTCTCTGCACTTAGTAGGATGGCAGCAGCCTCGACACCGCTGCCTTGTAATGCGGCCATGGCTGTTCCTCCCCGCCGGTATTTTGAGCTGTCGTGTGTTTTGTCCGCCACCATCAACCACGTTCTGATCATGGAAGAAATATTAGGCAAGGGGCGGGGAGGCTGCTAATGTGAGAGAGGCGATCGACGCACGTACCTTCTCCTCTGCCACCCAAATGTCCAACAGTCACCATTCTCCCAAATCAAGCTTAGTCGGGACTGATGAAGAAGGAAATCGAGGAAGAAGTAGCAAAAAAATCACGACTTCATCACAATGACATTGATTTATCTGCTTTTCTGATCAACTTAATGTCCCAAATGCGGCTTGCAAAAATACAAGAAGGCCACATCCTGGCGGTGTCTAATTAAGTTGAGCTTCTCAGAAAAATAAATAAATAAATAGAGCCGCAGGCGGCCCCGTACGTATCAGATTATACAGTAAGTGAACGTAAAAAAGTATGCGATGAAAATTGGCTCCTTCACATTTAAAGGATGCTCCTCTTTCTCTACTGACTTTGGCGAAGGTTTAAATTCCCATAATAATGCAATAAATACACAATATGATAGAATGATAATCAGTAAAGCAATGGACTCAATAACATATACATGAACGATGTCCGATCAAGATGAATAAAAAGAAACAATGATTTCACTTTGCTTGTCAACACTCTCAACTCCCACTGTATGGTAAAGTTACATACAAAAACTCGTACACTTTTTTCAGGAATCTGAATTGTCTGGACCCGAAAAAGGAGGGAACAATCAGAGTGGTGGTGGAAGAATTTCTTTCGGGTGGTAAAAGAATTGAAAATATGAATAGCTAAAAGAATCACTCACACCACTTTAACTCCACTGGGTCGTTTACCTTCCATGGCATCCTTCTTATTACGGCAATCAGCACATAAAAATGGACCTTGCCAAGGCTTAGAGCTTGTTGAGAAGATGGCCCCTGCATGCACAGAGATCCCTTCACTAGGAGCAAGGTCTACCTGACAAATGGCGCAGGTAAAAAGACCAGATGTGGATGGCCCAGTTGTTGACTCATTGCCAAGCCTGAACAGAAAAAATCATTCAAACAATCTTTGAGTAAAATGGGTGGAATATTAGTTTGGTACCTCTCATAATGACACAAAAAGCGATGTACATATATAAAGAAGATTTTCTAAGGCAACTCAACTTCGCTAACCATCAGAATTTGTCCCAACCTTTACTAGCCTTTAATAGTTATGATCTCAACATAAAAATCAGATTACCCTCAAACTCTTAAACCAACTATCAAACAACTGTCATATTTCTGGAAGAATGAGGCTGAAACAAAAATATCAGGAGTCACACTGTAGAGACCAGTAGATAGCTGTAAATCAAGGCCAACCTTTCTGCAAGCATTGCTGACCCTTCTTCGAAGAGCTCTTCAACAATACCAACAGCTGATAACTTCTTTGCAAGTTTACGAGCAGAATCTTGGGAACTTTTCCTGAAGATTAAAGATCTCCATTTGTTGAACTTTTTGGGCGGTTCAACAGGTAAGGCAGCAGAATAATCAGGTGGAATTATGTCAACGACAATACAGGTCGTGTCATCTCTTAGCCCTCTGGACCTCAATGCCTCCTACAAAAAGTTAAATAGTTGACAATCACTTGAGTTCATTTCCTTTCTTAATCAAAATCCTAACTGATCTTTGATATTTATAGCTAGCTAGCAATCGGTGGTTCGCTTTTCTGCACATTCCTTGCAAGGTCACAATTGAACGTGCAATAAAATATCAAATAGTCTCATGGAATCTATCCAATTGATAAAATGACCAAGAAGATTATATCCTAGCTTCCAAGGTAGCAACTAGTTAGTCATTTGTAGCAGTTGAGAGCCAGGAGAAGTTACTGTAGTCATCATGCCTTAATGGTCCACGAAAAATCGAAATGAATATTGCTTTGTATGATTACCTTCACTACTTGTCTTGCTGCAAGTTCTGCAGGCAACCCACGGCATGATTTTGCAGCCATTTCAGAAGAAAGAGCATCCCAGATCCCATCCGATGCAATAATTAGCCTTCCCCCACAATTTGATAACTGGTTTTACCAGATGAATAATGTTAGGATTCCTGAAAGATACATATAGTGTAATATGCAGGCCACAATAATGTCAATTCTAAATGCAGAGATACATGAAAAGAACAGGTAAATAACAAAGTGTTAAAAAAAACTTCAATACATGCTAAAAAAGTGTAACGCCTAAAAAACTAGGTCTACCTTTACTTGTTTTACATATGGTACAGGCACTATAAACTCCCCGACATCCATGTCTCCGATCGACCTTGACAGGCACAATCCTCCAGGCCAACAACGTAGAGGACCAACCTAAGAAATGTTAATAAAACATGCGGTGAGTTTCACAATTCTCATTGCATCTCAAAAAACCAATAAAAGTGAATCACAAGATATCCGCTACCTCAACACCACCAAGTATGCTAAGCCTCCCGACCTCGCCTCCACTTGCAGTAACACGTTCTCTCCTGCATCCATAGAACAAATCAGTTCAAGATATGCAATTAACCACGGTTTCATGGCACAAATTCGTTCAATTAGAACGATATTGTCATACTCTTCCACATTTTCTTCTAATCTGTGATCAACAGTCAAATCGGTGACAACACCACCATAAGCATCCAAGATGCACCGTGAATCTCCTACAGACGCAACAGTCACAGTCCATCCATCGACTATAACAAATGTAGCAGTTGTTCCCGAAGTTTCCCCTGTTAGAACACAGAAAGAACACCAAAATTTCAGCTAAATAACCCCATGAGATTCACAGTTGCTGTTAAATCTCAGCTAAGTAGCACCATTAGAATCACAGTTTATGTAAAATCTCGGCAGAATAACACCATGAAAATCGATATTGATGTTAAATCCCAGCTAAGTAACTCCATGAAATCGTTATTGCTACAAAATATCAGCTAAATCAAACAATGAGAATCTCAATTGCTGGAAAATCTCAGCTAAAGAGCACCATGAGAATCAAATTAGCTGTAAATCTAAGCTAAACAATACCACGAAAATTGCAATTGCAGTAGAATCTAAGCTAAATAACACCATCAGAAACACAATCGCAGTAGAATCTCGGCTAAATATCATTTTGAGAAGCACAATTGCAGTTAAATCTCAGCTAAACAACACCGTGAGAATCAAAATGCGCGCAAAATGCCAGCCAAACAACACCGTTGAAAGAACACGTTCTTCAGTAAAATCTCAACTAAACAGCACCATTGAAAAAATCACTAAACATCAATTAAAAAGCGAGCTGGCCTAGAAGTCCATGCCTCGACTCTGAAACTCCTTGTCGGTTTTCACGAATCCGGCGACCAGAGCCCTCGGCAGCGCCTGCAGCCACTCCTCCCTGCTCAGACCACGAGGCATCGCACCCAGCACATGACTCAGAAGGTTCTCCTTGGCGAAAATCGCCGCCGCATTCCCATTGTGCCCGTCAAAAATCTACACAAACAACAACAACAACCGATCAAAACCTGCATCCGACCAAACCGCCCCCAGCGAAAAAGTTCCCATTTTTGAAGCCGGAGAACCCACAGCGTACACCGAGAACGCCGAGGGGTTGACGGGGACTCGCTGGCAGTCGGTCCTCACGAAGAAGAAATCCTCGCCCTTGCGTGACTGGGCGGCGTGCCCGTGCCGCACCGACGGCCGCCCCATCTTCTCCCCCTTCATCTCCCTCCCGATCAGCGCCGCCAGCGGCACCAGCTGGCTCCGCTGTCGCCGGCCGTCCCTCGCCGCCATCACCACCCCCCTCGCCGGCGCCGGCGACCAGAGACCGATCGGTGGCCGAGATGGAGAGGAGAGCGTGATCTGCGAACACCCTAACAACAATGGCGGTGGTGGTGGTGGTGGTGAAGATGGAGAAGGAGAAGAAGAAGGCGACGACTGTATGGGAGTACAGCTGTTCTCCGGTGACACCCTGGCGGCGGTCCCCCTCTGCAAGTATGGGTCCCACCCGTCCCGTACGTTTCGTTTTTATTATTATTATTGTCTTTTTTTTCTTTTACAGCTGTGCATGATTATGCATGCAGGCATGCATGCATCGCAGAGCAAAAAAAGTCAAACCTCACTCACTTGTTTGCTTGAAACGGGGGAATGAAAAACATCTCACCTGTTCATATGTCTGCCCTGATAGGTTGTATTATTATCATCTGATCTTAATAATGCGGAACTCACTTTGGATGCTCTGGAAAAAATTAAAAAAAAAAGTAGCTTTGGATGATTAAAATGAGTTGAAAAAACTTAACACATAATTAGATTAAATTTGGTTTGATAAGAAATTATGTGCTTTTTTAAGTCAAAACAATTTTATAAAAATATGCTTTACGAGATTTAATTTGCGTTTAATATAATTAGTTCTTGTCCGATCCAATTCAAAGTCTCTTTTTTTGGTCTTTAATAACATTTGAATACAACTTTTTATAAATTAGACTTCGTAAAAAAATCATTAGAATTTAAATTAATACTTTATAATTGAAATTGTTGGTTTTTTCTTATTGATGTCAACGTCGAGTTTGCCTTGTTCATGTCATAAGTTATTTCAGAGACAAGCTTTTCATGTAAAGCTTGTTATTTTTTTAAAAAAATTACTTATTCATGTCATAAGTTATTTCAGAGAGAAGCTTTTCGTGTGCCCAAGTTGCCAAGCATGAAAAAACTCGTCATAGGTTGTGAGTTGTGACCACAGTGAGAATTTTGTCCCAGATAACTCCATCAACTCAAATGTGTAAAAAAATTAAAAAAAACATTGTACGTCTAACCCAATTTAATACCCATAAAATAAGAGGCACAATCAGAAAATTTTGCATTAGCATATATTGTACCATTATGTTAATAAATAAATTAGGAGATCACCAAACAATACACTGGGTCAAACCCTTTGATAATGTTTGGGAAGTGCCAATACTAGTAATATTATTAATTAATTTATTATAAAATTGAGTATCACTCACTTATCACTTCTATACTTTCAATCTATAAAAATTCATAATTTGATTTTTTACGATAACCTGGCTACAATTCTAATTCCGTCTTTGTGTGGTAAGAATTGGTTATATCCACGGCCCATTCAACAATATAGTCTTATATTGTATTAAAAAAATGAGAGCATTTTGTATAAACTCCTGCCCAATGAACCCCTCTTTGATCCCTCCAACAATAAGAGGCCATCTTTTTATTTTACATAAATTGATACGTGGGATTAGGAAAAATTACTTCTTCCCAGAGGGTTCACAAAGGCTTGTTTGATGGGGGCTCATGAAAAAATGAAAATATTGATAAATACCTTAAAAAAAAGATAACATATATTGATGACTTATATTTATTTACATAATATTTATAGATGTAAAGCACTTAGTTTAAACTTTAAACCAAACAATACATAAAAATAAAAAATAAAGAAGGGTGGTTCTAACATGTTTGCCCATGGCCATGGCCATGCACGCATGACAACAACGTTACTCACGACGGTAACAGGACTGAAAACTCGAGAGGATGAGAGTCCTTTATCTCCTTCCCTGGGCCGACCTTGTTTCTATGCTCATCGTCTCCGACTTCTACGCCTAACCGAACCCAACACCGGCAGACCACACTCCCATGCACGCCCCTACTCAACTTTAAATATCTTTATTGTTGGGTTTGTCTCACATCAGTCGTAGAAGTTATTGGTAATTTTTATATAAATTAATAGGAAAATCTTAATTTTTAAGTTAATTTTTAGATTAAGAGATGTCCGTGATACTTATTACGAGTTTTCCTCTCTAGGGGCCCGAAGAGCTCAACAGTAATTTTGGAGTAGTTTTGAAACTTGGGTCGGGGCCCAAAGGGCCTAACAAATGATATCAGAGTAAGTTCAAGTCGGGTTTGCCTATACTATTTCTTTCATGGGTTCTACCCCTAATAATTTAAAGAAGAGTTTGTCAAGTGGGTATCGTCATGATTTAAGAAGAGTGTGTCAGACGATAATAGTTTCATGTCACGCCCAATGTGTGAAGGAGTGGGTCACGCTCTGATGTGTGAAAGAGAGAGTTGTTAAGATTTGTCTCACATCGATCGTAGATGTTGTTAGTAACTTTTATATAGGTTAACGAGAAAGTCTTATTCTTTACAGCTAGAAACCCGTGATAATTATTGCGAGTTTACTTTTGATTGTTTAAAATTTATTTTAGAAGCTCAAGAACTCAACAGGTAATTTCAAAGCTTGGGTGGGGCCTAAAGGCCCAACATTTATCGGACCCCTGCCCGCCTCGCCCCAGCCCTGCCATCCGCCTCCACCTTTCAAGGACCAGCCAGCCACTGCCGCCGACGCCCTCCCCCACGACGAATCCTATGGCCTCGTCAAGCGCATCATCGGCAGCTACTCCTCCAATACCGGCGCCGTTAACAGGGGCGAGGTGGCCAAGATGGAGCACCTAATCGAGTGGCAGGACGGCCACACCGTCCTGGGTGGCGGCCGCCAAACGTCGCCGAGTGCGAGACCCTCTGGTGGACGGCGGCCAAGAAGGCAAGCGCCGGCACTGCCGCGCTGATCGAGTCCGACCCGGCCCGCGACGTGGACGAGTGGGTGGCGGTGGCCGTGGCCGGCGTGGAGGCTGGGAAGAAGGAGTACCTGGTTAAATGGGCGGACTTGGACGAGCCCACTTGGGAGCCCGAGGAGAATGTGGATCCGGCGTTGATGGATGAGTATATGGGCCGTGAGTCGAGGTGGTTGGGGATGTGGGGCCATAACTAGTGTTTGTGGACGTTGTTAATTTTTTTTTTTTTTGGGAAATTTTGTGGTCACAATATATAGTATATATATGGCGAGGTGTCGTTATGTTTGGTTGGATCTTGTTGATTTCAGATTCAAGCCACACGCTGACTTTTAGGCCCAATTGTTGAGTAAGAAATGAACTCTCTAGTAACGTAACACGGTTCTCATAAATCTATTTTGTCCTCTTTGACAAATCATTTAATACTCATTTTATTTTATATTAAAATTATTATAATTTAAACTCTCGAGATTGGGACTCAATTTGGCTGCAATGTTCATTTGGTATTTGGTTGATTCTAATTTGATGTCCGCTCTCAAAAGTCCAAGCCATAGTTCAAAATTATCTTTGACTCTATCTTAATTTGATATCCCCTCTCAAAAATACAAGTTATAGTTCAAAATATAGTATTTTCATATCCGGTAATGCCTCCTATAGGCATTCCTAGCATTTTAATTCTTTTTTTGTTTTTAACTTGAAACTTTCATAAAACTTTTTTGTTGTTGAAAATCACAATACTAAGCTGGCATTTAATTAAATAGTATCAATAAAATATGTTTTACCGTTTAATAAAATATTTTATTTATAATTGTAAAATTCAATTGAACTCATTTCAGTGGGGAGCTGATACATACTTGTTCCAACAACAATAAATCCGATATATGAACTTATTTACAGAGTAAATAATAGAGTATTTAAAACTATAGTTCAAATAAAAATTGCAAGTGGTTGTACTTATTTACCAATTCCAAAAAACGTGACACAAAATTTACAATCACACACAAAGTAGAAGACAAACAAATGGGCATGATCAATTGGGACACAGGGTACACATCAATTATGTGACCAGCACCCCCCATCCCTACTCACCCGACTCCGAAATGCTCATCAACACGGGCCTCCAGACCCGCTTAATGACCCGATACCTAAACGCTCCCCACGCCGCCGCCGGCGATCCGACCGGCCCCGCCTCGGGAATGCGCCGGCGGCGGAGGCAGAAACCGCAGCACCCCGGAGGCATCGCTCTTCGTCGCCGGCGGCGGCGGAGGAGAGGAGATGAAGAGATCCTTCAACGTGCGGCCGCCGAGGCTATCAAACGCTGCCGGGGCCGGCGGCTTCTTCTCCGGCGAGGGCGGGGCGGGAGGCGGCGGGGGGAGGCCGGGGTCGGAAGAGCCGCGACGGCGGCTGGTGGTTCGTGTGAGGAGGTGGCGAAGGGTGCGGCGGCGCCGGAGGTGGAACGCCGGCGCAGGCGAGGGGCTCCTGGTGGGGCTCCCGGCCACCACCGCGCACTGGGTGGCCAGCAGCTTGAACTTCTGAAGCGTCGTCATAATTATAACCAGCTCCTATCAAAGCTTCAATATCCGAACAAATTGGGGTGTCTTCGTCTTCCTCTTCTTCACCCGTCCACCCAAGCAATGCTATAGTTAGCTAAGCTCTTCTCTTCTTGGCATATTGGAAAGGAATTGGAATGGGGCGGCAAGCAAGCATCGGGGGAGGAAGCAAAGCAAAGCTAGCATGGAAAGATGGTCTTCTTGCTTTGGTGATCACTTTAAGAACTTTGAGTAAGCTGCCATTAATGTCGAATCGTCGTGCATGCCGATGATCAGGCCCCACGGCAGCTCCACCCGAGCGACACCTGCTGCTGCTTCTTTTCCTTGGAGCTCACCTATTCCCAGCTCCTTGTTGCTCATGCTCTCAATCTTTTGTCACTTCGTCTGTTTATAATTTAATTAAATTGATTTATGATTTGATTAAATTGATTTATGATTTGATTAAGTTTGATTTAAAATATGATTTAATTAATACTAAATTTAACACCATGACACGAAGTAAAGATGGGTCGGGATATCTGATATCAGAAAATTCAATCCATATTCAATTTATTTGTATATGACTTGAAATAGTTTCAATGAGATTTATGTTCAAAATTTTTTTGAATATATAATATATTTATAAATATTTAGATTGGATACGAGTATAGTATAATATAATTATAATAGATAATGTTATATAAAATTATATTTTTAAAATATTTAAAATATTATTTTTTATTATCTTTATATTTTAAAAATATATTATTTATATTATTATATTCAATTAGGCCGAATGGAGATTTGATACAGACATAGGATGCATATAAAGGAATTAGAAGATTTTTTTCTATTTTACCCTCTCTTTTTTTGTGTGCATCCTAAAGTGGCAGACCTAAAAATTGCTCGTCTATAGACCCCCGTAAGGTTGGGCGTGAGTTAAGTCAAACAGAGTTTTACCTAACTTAAGATTGGCTTATTTAATAAATAAATCGAGTTTTAAATTATAAGGTTTGAATCGAATTATTTTAGTTTAAGTTTTAAGTCAAACTTGTTAGAGTTCAAGTCAATTATCGGTTCTATTTGAGTTTCATCATCATAAGTTTGAAGATTTATTTTGCTCTCTTTAATTTATGATATTTAAAAATTCTAATTTTATTAATAAAATTGTAGGGATATCACGGTCCAACTTTATTAATTCTTGATTTATACATGTAATATATTTTAATTGCTTTTATTATAAACATATAAATAATATTCTCTTTAATTGATGGCCATATAATAACTATTATATTGTTTAACTTGATTATTTTATAGCAAATTATCATTTTAACCATTAAATTATCCATATATTATTAAAGTAAAAAAAATACTAATGGTTTGTATTAGACATGAAGTCAATTCGAGTTAAGTTATAGCTGAATTGAGTTTTTCGAGTCGAATCGATTTGAATAACTCAAAACATACTTGATTAAAATTGAGTTGAGTTGAATTTTTTAACGTCGAGTTTCAAGTCGAACTTAAAATAGATCGAGTTTGAATCAAACATAGCAGAATTATAAAAACTCGCAAAATAATTCAACTCATGCCCAGCCCTATACCCGGGATGAAAATTTTTGTTTAAATTAAATATTTTATTTTATATTTTAAGAGGGTAAACCAATAACATAGTATTTTCAACGGAATATTTTATTTAGTTATTTAGGTAAAACGTTGGAAAAATAATTAAAGAAGGTAAATATGTTAATCTTTACCATGCCAAGTGGACTATCGAGAGAAAGTACCGGAAGGCCGTCTAAGTTTTTAGGTGGTAAATAATTTTTTATGTAAATAGTTTGACCGTTTGGACAAAACGACAACCAAAACAAGCCGAAGTGGATGCCACTTGTATAAAACTTAACTATGTGAAGCTTACTAATGGCGAAAATTATATATCAAAATAGTTATGGACGTTAGGATTATTAGAAGTATGAACTGTGTGTGGGGAGCATCATGATTGAGAGGAAGGGTTGCTTGGGATCCGAAGGGGGCACACTTATAAAGATGTGAATTATTTTGATCAAATTGCAAAGATAAAGCCGGGATGTAGCAAAGCGAGGAGATTGATGGGCAGACCTTGCAACATGCCGCACATGGTCTGTTTGTTCACCCTCTTCCAAGGTCCTCAAACACAGTGCCGTCCTTACCATTAATCAAATTAACTCACCAATGTGTTCGGTAAAACGATAAAACGGGTAATTTTTGCTTTAATCAGGCAGCACAAATAGAGCTCTGTGAGCTCATTTTGCTTGGTGGGATTGGTGGTTGAAGTGGGTATGATTGAGAGATAGAGAAGAGTAATTTATTGGCAGGTTGTTCTGTTCAACAGTACTAACCACCAGGGGAAGAGATAACTCTGCCCTTAATCTGTCTGTCTGGAATCTGTCATGAATAAAGGAAGTCTTTTTCAGTAGTTGTGAACCGTGAACGAACAGAGAAGGAAACAATGTCTAGAAAGAGATAGCGCAATCCTTCTACATAAACGACCCACCTATCTCCACCAAACAATCCATCCAACCTTTGCCCATAATTAGCGACAAACAAAAAGGGCCACAGTGAACATCGGCGACCTCTCTGTTTTGAGAGGGGGTGAGGTTAAAAGGGTCGTGCAATTGGAGGGTGCTTTGGTGTTGAAGGTCACATCCCAAGGATAGAGAGAGCTACTTTGGAAAATGTGCTCCACTGAAAACTTTGGACCATTGCTTCAGCTGCTTGATTGCCAGTGAATAACTCAGAGTCTTGCGTGGGCTTTGTCAGGTGTTGTTCCTCTTTATTTAAAAATGGCACATTACAAACTAATTAGACAAAGTAACAAACAATGTTTATCGCCCAAAAACATAAGAGAAATTGATACAAAGTGAACTTTAGACAAGCGAAAACTCCATCTCTAGCGTTAATGTTACTGTACAAATTTTGATATCCTTGGTTACAAACTTAGGACATTCAAATTACACCAATATCTTCAACTACTAGTGTTCGGCGTCGTCGACTTGCTAACCCATTTCTCCATCACAGAATCCGGCGAATGTGTTGCAGAACACTTGATCGTCAACTCATGACCATTTTCATCTTTACTGTGATGGACAATTACCTGATCTTGCAAAATATTAATCTCTTCTTTCTCCAACGAGAGACTGCCAATTTTCTCTATGTTTCTTAGCTCAACAAGCACCTCCTCCATTGAAGGCCTCATGTCCTTCTCCTGCTGCAAGCACCTAAACGCCAACTCGGACACCAGCTTGATCATCGTCGTCACCCCGACATCCGACCCATACCCAAGTTTCGGATCGACCAGCTCGTGCAAAGCCTGGTTAAGGATCTTGTTGACGGCAAGTGTCGAGAGGTTGATCTCCTGCCGATGCCGGCCGATGTCGACGGCGGGCAAGGAGGAGATGAGCTCCATCAACACCACGCCGTAGCTGTACACGTCGCTCTTCTCGGTGAGCTGGTAGCACTTGCTGTAGTCCGGGTCGAGGTACCCCGGCGTGCCCTGCGGGGAGGTGGAGACGTGGGTGGCGCCGCCGGCAGGGAAGGGGCGGGAGAGGCCGAAGTCGGCGACCTTGACGTGGAGGGCAGCGTCGAGGAGGATGTTGTCGGTCTTGACGTCGCGGTGGACGACGGGGGGGTCGGCGGCGTGGAGGTAGGCGAGGGCGTCGGCGGTCTCGGCGGCGATGGAGAGGCGGGCTGGCCACGGGAGGGGAGGTGGCGGAGAGGTGGCCGTGGAGGTGGTCGGAGACGGTGCCGTTGGGGACGTACTCGTAGACGAGGACGAGGTCGCGGCTCCGGCGAGAGGTGCAGCCGTAGAGGGAGACGAGGTGAGGGTGGCGAAGGGAGGAGAGGATCTTCACTTCGTTCATGAAGAGCTCCGTCTTCCTCCAACTGTTGTCGTACAGACGCTTCACTGCTACTGACCTTCCATCGCGCAGCTTCCCTGTTTCAATCACATCCACATGCATGCACTTGAGTTTACTTGGAACCAGCAATGCAGTAATGAATGAGTTGAATCTCATTCCTTTATATTGAAAATTAGTTTATCTCTAAATTGTATAGTATTATTACCTTATGACATTGTGATTAGTATCAGCTTGAGCTGAAATATGAGTTAGATCGACACCAAGTGATACCAATTTTTTCATTAATATTTAGTCATATAATCTTACGGTAATTATGTTGTGATTTTTGAAAATTTTCAGTTAAACCGGACAAATATATATTACAAAATATGGACACAAAGATTGAAGAGTATCATTTATCCTTCATGGGCATGCATGCACTAGATCATCTGAACTTATAATCATTTGCTTGAAAAATACTTAAAATTAGAACAATCTTGCAAGCTTTTCATAATGGTGCATGGCTCTGTTATAAAATCAGGGTTTTTTCTTGTAATTTTATCAGTGATAATTTTTAAAAATGGACTAAACTGGTTTGGCCGTAGGAAGAAATTTGATTTATGAAAAGCCGAGTTTGATTGAGTTTTACCATAGTAAACGGTGCCGAAGCCTCCATCACCAATTTCTCGACTGGAGTCGAAGTTGTTGGTGGCTTCCTCGAGCTCCCTGTAGGAGAAGACATGGATCGTATAGCTTGTGCTCTCCCATTTCTCAAGGTCGGATTTGGAGGAAGGACCCGTGATGCCTCGGGAGAGGAGACTTGAGGAGGATGCGAGGTGGCGTTTGCGGCGGTAGAAATGGAGGGCGTGGAAGAGAATCCATGTTAGAACAAAGCTGCCTGCTCCTGCTGCTACACCTGATCAAAATAGCGGATTTTATGTCGCATTTGGTACTTGGGTACCTGTTCATAGAAGTGATGAGAGCACTTTGCAATACAATCGATACAAGGGGTTGGAGTTGGGACATTACCTATGACGATTTTCTTCCTTGTATCTGCTCTCCTCCCTGCAATATCATTAAAGATCAGCAAAGTTTGATGCCCATCTTATCTGCATTTATTTTTTATCATCCATGACTGTATGAACATGTCTTGCATACTACAAATAGTCCAATGCTACCACACAAAATGGTTGGTAGATGAATGATAATAATGAATAATAAAAGGTTGATGAGATCAATAAAGGGCAACTTCTTGGTGATCCAGATTGTGACTCTTTGAGGTGAAATTAGCTGATGGCAGTTGAAAAATCGAAGACTATGAATCAGGCCAAATCGTTCGAGTTGCTGTGCTGCTAATGGAAGAAAGCAAGTTCAACCAGTGACTTGTCAAATTTGGCAGGTAAGCTCATCTGGTTCAATGTGTTGTGGGCATTTTTTGACCATCCACAGGTGCACCCTATGGTGACCCGCAAACATGTTCTTCCCCTTGTGTTAACGACGAAAACCTGTCCCTACGTTCTTTAAATCTTGTCTATTCTTTTCTTTTCCTTTCAAGCTTCTTGGCATCTTCCTAATGTCAAATCTGTCATACCCTTCTTCACCAAATGTTATATTTCTAGACGGTGAAAAAAGTTTTTACAACAGAAAGCTAATGATATACGTACACGAAGTGTTCAATAACACAAAAGATATGAATGAGGAAGCAAGTAGTAACTCACCAGGTGCTGGGCAGGATGCGAACCGATATTGGTCATGGCAAAAACAGATACTCTGCTCCGGAACGATCGTGTCGAATCCACAAATCCCACCAGACTCGACGCAGTCGGTGCACCACCCAGCACCCATCCTCCACTTCACATCAAAGCCGGCTGAAATAACTCGGGCATAGCTCGAGGAGCCGTTCCTCAACTGTTCGGCTCCCGTACTCAGAACCATGACCTCGACCTTCTTACCACAATCAAGCCTCCAAAACGTCTCGTTCAATACGCTCTCATTTCTCTCAAACAGGTAATACGATGGATGGTCGTAGTAGCCACCAAGGCAGGTAATCTCATGAAGCTCTTGGGAAGAATTAGTCTCTGTTACCGAGCAGTTGATGAGCAAGTTCAGGGGCACACTCTGATTACCCATTTCAAACGTGAAGTTCCCGATATCTGTATCAACTAGCGGCCTAGGACAGCTCGTTCCCAAGAACTCTATGTTCGCAGCAGTGAAGATCCTGTCCCAGTACCTGATATTGCTGACATGGTACTTAACAGATTCGATC
Organism: Piper betle; assembly: GCA_033002965.1. Classification (NCBI taxonomy): domain Eukaryota; kingdom Viridiplantae; phylum Streptophyta; class Magnoliopsida; order Piperales; family Piperaceae; genus Piper; species Piper betle. The sequence continues at coordinate 28,903 of JAURVB010003980.1, forward strand.
TCGAGCTGGGCGGAGTTGCTCACGCAAGTAAGGTTCATCTGCGGGTACCCACAAACAGACGATCGGTTACCGGCGAGAAATGGGTAGCTGACGTTGACGACGCCGCCGCAGTTGAAAGGGTAGGGAGAGCAGTTGCTGTAGCCTTCTTCTAGGACAGGAGATGGTGATGCAAACAGTGGCATGAAGAAGAAGAAGATGAAGGTGGTGGTGGTGGTGATAGGAGCAGTTGGTAAACACATGATCTGGCAGGTTGTGGAGGGAAGATTTGGGGAGGTGGGAGTAAGAGGAAGAGGAGAGAGGTGGGAGAGGTGAAGAATCGGTGAAGGGAAGAAAAGACGGAGGAGATGGGGCGGCTCTTGTGGTCTTGAAACACGAGGTTTCATGTTTGGCAGTCGTTGAATAATGCCGGGGACTATGACCTGCGTGATTAAAGAAGGAAATATATTAGGTTTTTTCTTCTTCAAGCAATAGAATAACGGAGTTACCAAAAATAGATTGATTTTATTTCAAAATAAATAAATAAATAGATCTATTTATTTTTATGTGAAAAAATAAATTAAAAATATAAAAAAGCCAATAAATTATACTATCATAATTTTGTCATGCTCAAACATCATTGATCCTTAACCCAGATAAAAGATAATAGTATATGTAAAAACTCAAACTTAGATAAATATTTAATTATTAAAATTTTATCATTAAGTTTAAGATTAATTTCTGGAAGCGATGACAACGATGATGTAGGATTATCGGAAGGAAATACAAGTTTTATGTCTTGATAATTATGCAACCATCGTATTCGTTTTTGCCTAATTAAAGTTAAAATGCGCTCTTGCTTGCTCAAGTGGAAGAAAAAGGTTAATTGGGTGACGATTTTGATTATGATAATGCAATTTGTTGGGTTTGTGGAGATGTAGGGAGCAAATATTATATTTATAATATTTGACTCTTGGATAAAAAACAATTTAGATATTCGAATTGAACTTCAATGGGAGTACTTCAAGTTAATGATTTGATTTATTCAACTCTTAGCTAGATGTTTTTGTAAAGGAAGGTAAATATAAATAGGTTTGTACAAAAGTTTATTTTTTTATAATTAGGGGCAAGTCAAGTGTGTAGAATGAATAATGAAATAAAGCGGAAAAATATAAATTACAAAAAATATGAAAATATATAAAAAACACGCTATAAATAATCGGGGACATAATACACAAGACTTTATTTTTCCTAAAGAGAATTGTTAATTTATAAGACTTTTACTACAACTAGATATAAAATATTCTATTTTCTATTTAGCTCGAAATTATAACTAGCCAAGATGTTGTACTATGCATATCCTATATTCAATATAGACTTTGATTTGATGTATATACTCTTGTTAAAAAACGAGATAAATTATAATTATATTATATCTTAAGGATCAATTCTAACTTTAAAGATAAATTTTAATTAAATGAAAAAATAAATTAAAATAATTTTTTTAACAGAATATTCTGATAGGTTAAATCTTCTACCTTTTAGCAGCTTTTAGTATCTTTTTTTGTTAATAAATTAATAATAATAAATAAATAAGTATGTATAGTCGACACGATAAAAAAGATATGTAGTATAAGCTAAAGTAAACCAATTTGATTAATAGAAGGAAAGTAAAAAATGCGATGAGTGAAAAATAATAGATTCAAAAAATAAAAATAATACAAAATAAAAGAAATAATTATTTCTCCATTCAATTATAATTTATTTTTAAAGTTGGAATATATATCTCGCCTAATTGGGATTAAACCTGAACGTATTGAACATCAATCTAGCAGCTCAACGCGATTAAAATTACTTTTTATTGAATATTCAGCAATTCATAAAAACATTAGCCTGAGAAAAAAATATTAATTCATAAGAACATTGAAAAACCCAAAACTCAAACTTTTGGATTAGTCAAATATGTACACAATTCTTAAAGTTTTTTTCGTTCGATATTACGTGTGTCACTTATTTTTTTCTAAAAAATAAACTTTCACACTAAGATATACATATATATATATATATATATATATATATATATAATTACCAAAAATGAAAAAACCAAAGTAAGCGTTTACACAATAGGAACCCAAAATGCTATTATATTATACAGATAAACTATTTTAGATAATAACTTGGTTGAATTGAGCAATGACCCAGATTAATTAAATGTTTGTCTGCGCCTACTTCTTAGAATTTGATGCATGAGACGACATATTTGTAACTTTGATCAAACACTATTTAAACAAAAATAAATAATAATAATAATAAAACATAGATGAACACTGTCAAAAAATGATTTTTCTTTCACAAAGATTAAAAAGTTGCTCTTCACTAAAAAATAAATTGTATAAAATTGTAGGTTAGTGGACAATGACAAGCAATGTGGATATCTGATATAAATTGAAGAACTATAGAAAAAAGGTCTGATATAGAATCTTCCACTGGTTGGGCTATCTTAGTTGGTGCCCTGCGTTGACCCATGTATTATAAAAACATCTATTGTATTATAATAATTTGATTTAGATGGAATTGATTAAGACTTTCCACTACTTAATTTTTGGATTATATCATGGTTTTGCTTAAAAACCTCGTTTTGGAGTTTCTCGTCTAAGTATTTAGAGTGTCGCCTTTTTTTTTTTTTTATCGGATACTTAAAACGATGTTGGGGACATAGACCCGATATTAGGATACAAGGCCTAATACTAGCCCTCTTTTGTTATTAAACTTGAATTTGGGACCGGCCATGCACAAACATGCAAAGAGCTAATCAACACTTTTAATAATATTTTGATTTGAAATATGGTTATACCCTAGCAGAAGAGGGTGCTTGTAGTTAATTCATTTATAATTCCTTTCTAGTTTATTGTAGCACTTGACGTGATTTGGACATTGGGCAAGTTAAATCTTGTCAACTCTAAATCTTGTATTTGTTTTTCTAATTTGTCGAATCTTTATATTGTAGTATTTTTTAATATTTTTTATTATTTTATATTATCAGGTGCGGAAGTTGATTCTCTCTCCTCATTTCGTACCTATTGAAATAAGATCTAGTACGATTTACACTCCAATTACTTAAATTTTACATACTAAATTCTTCGGTCAGTTTGACGAAGTGATAATTATAATGTTCATAATATGGGAGAAGGTTTATTCATTTTGTAATAAAGATAAGTATTTGTATATTATTTTTATTTACACTTGGGACCAAATTAAATCATTTTAAACTTCATAAAGTGTTTATTTCCTCATTAAAATGTCATCATTTTAACAATGATGGTGTCCAAGGTTAAACCTCTTACTTTTGCCAGTGCTAAAACAATGCAGCAGGCTAATTTGAGCAATGCATGTTTCTTGTTAGAGAGGTTTTTCTTTGGTTATAATATCAACTGTGTTACTCTTTTCACATGAATACACAACCACCTACAAATCCAATATCAAACACAAGAATAAGCCACACATACCCCATAAAAAAATCAGCCGTATTGGCTTTCTGTAACAATCAAACAATTGATATGCATCTCAGAGCAAAGATGATCATGTCAGGAGTATCCTTCAAAGCTATAATATGTGCCATGAAGGGAAGAATCCATGAATTTTCCTTTCTTAACATACACCTACTATCCATTGACATCTAGCTTGACCAATGCATCAGAAATATGTCTCATGGAAGGCCTACTTTCTGGGTTTGTGTGCACACAAGCCAGGGCAATCCTCAACACAGCAACTATGTCTTCTTCATAATCAGGTTCTTGAGCTAAAGTTGGGTCCAAAACATCAGAAAGTGGCTTGTGTTCTTCAATTTTCAATTGAACCCACATAACTATGTTTACTTCAGAAGTTCCCATCAAAATTACGGGCAATCTTCCAGAGATCATTTCCAGTAAAATCACACCATAGGAGTAAACATCCCATTTTTGTGATGGCTTAAGAAGTTTCAAGGCTTCTGGGGCTTGGTAACATGATCCAGGGAAGCTAACTGAGACCTCTGAGGATTGCTGTTGTGCATCTCCGGCGACCCGATTTGACTGAACCATAGGCGATCCTCCTGCAATAGTTGCTAAGCGGCTGAGACCAAAATCGGCTATGTAAGGTTCCATGTTTCGACCAAGAAGGATGTTCGAGGGTGTAAGATCACCATGAACATATTTCTTGGGGCTATATTCATGCAAATAAGCCAGGCCTTTTGCTATTCCCTTCATGATAAACAACCTTCGAAGCCATGACAGAAGGGAAAATGTTGATGTTCCTGACCCTCCTGATACAAACGCGATATAAACATTTGGTCATGACCAAAAAGTCAAATCAAAATGGTTGGTTATTGATATTTCATCTAACTTTAGCAGTTCTATACTAGAAACTACAAATCAGAAACAAAAACTTGCAGAAAATGATGAAGAAGCAGCTCTGGCCTACGTAGAATAACAAAACTGCAGTCTTTTATGAAGCTTTGCTAAAAAAACAGACAACTCCTTGAAACAAAAACTTAACCTAGCATATTCATTGAAGCACTTACTATGAAATAATTCGTCTCAGCAAGACAGTCAGGTTGCCCTCCACATCAGATACTTCTTGTTGGATTAGTCTTTAAATTGAGTGCAAATATTACAAAGACAAATGACTATTGAAAAAATGAGAATCTGACAAACAATTCATAATTTATACTTTAAACAATTATCTCCTCAAACAGAAAGACTGTTTGCGTTTCCCATGCTATGGCTTTGTTAACAAGCAGATCAAAGATAAAGAAATGAGCAGCCCAAGGATATAAGATTGGTTACCATGAAGAGCAGCAGTGAGATTCCCATTAGGTATATAATCATAGATCAACAGCTTCTCATCAACAGACCAGTAATAAGCTCTCAGTGCCACAATGTTTGGATGCCTCACCATTCCCAATTGCCTCCACCTCAGTTTGAAACTCCTTAAACCTCTGCAATCCCCCTTCTCCCAATCTCCTCACTGCCAATGTTAACCCATCTTCAAGCACAACCTTGTAAACAATACCAATCCCACTCTTACCCAAAACAAAAGCAGAAGCTTTCAGAAGTTCATCTAGATCAAAACTAACTTGTGAATCTAGCTGCACAAGGTCCAGCTGCTCAACATTATCAGACAAAGACTCCGATCCATCTTTTCTGAAACATAAGCAGTCCCTCCCCTCTTTGGCCTCCTCCTTCCCATACTCATCACCATCCACCTTGCTCCTCCTTGAGGCCAACCTCCAATAACAGCACAGAAATGCTAATGCAATCAATCCAATACCAACAATGTCAGATGCCACAATGGCAATCACAGCAGTGGAGCTCAAACCCCTCCTTTTGCTGCTCTTCCCCACTTCACCAGAATCAGAAACTGGTTGTGAGTAGCTTCCTGGCAAGTCAGACTGGGAGGAAGGATTGTTATCAGTTTGACAAGGATTCTTCAAAGGAGGTCCACATAGCATGGGGTTCCCAAGAAATGCAGTAGGTCCTCTGTTCACCAAGGCACCATTTTGCGGTATTGGACCGTTCAAGTTGTTGTCGGACAGATCAATGTAGACCTTCTCCGGCAGGTTTCCCAAGGTCGCCGGAATTGGACCAGAGAAGTTGTTATGAGAAAAATCTAGCGTTCCTTGAATGCGGGAAAGGTTGCCAAGATCACTAGGCACTTGACCATCAAAACCGTTGTGAGAAAGATCAAGCTTTTCTAGTTGATTCAGATGGGCACCGAATCCATCAGGTAGATGGCCGGAGAACCTGTTGAAACTCCCATCAAGTGTCTTCAATCTGTTGCATTGAAGCAAAGACACAGGTATCGATCCACTGATGGAGTTCTGAGCTAAATTCAGAATCTGCAGGTAGCTAAGGCCACCAACGTTGGGGGAGAGAACCAGAGAAGTTGTTACCACAAAAGACCAAGCTTTGGAGACCTTGAGCTTTGAAGAGCTCCATGGGCAAGCTCCCTTGAAGCAGGTTGTTC
>JAURVB010003981.1:0-52974 GCA_033002965.1 Piper betle
AGTTCAGAACATTGTTTAGACTTGGTCAATATCGTTACAAATTGAAAGAGTGGAGTTTGCATACACTATTGAGAGTTGGATTTGTGAGAGAATTGTATGGGATTTTGTCAAGGTGGAAAATTGTTGTATGCCAAAAGTCCCACATCTAAAGTTTGTGGGTTTGGGAGGAGTCCTCTCCCTATAAATACGGCTCCTCCCCTTTAGTTCTGGACATCCCAAAATTGTCATCCTTCTTTTCTTTGGTAAATTGTTTTCTTTCTCTCCTTTTGTAATATTTCTTTGATTATTAAAATATTATTTTGTAGTGTCTGAGGGCGTAAGCCTCGTTAAATTTCAGGTGTTCTTTTTGTTCCTTTTATGTCTATTTAATAGCTATTGTTGGGTATAGTTATTGTTAATTATTGTACTATTTAAATTACTTGATAAAATTTATCTAAGAGTTAGTTTTTAAGCGGACCGTGTGTCCCACCACACTTTCCTGGGAATTTTATCTTGGGGTAATTTTTAGTATAATAATTTTCACGTTAGTCATCTAGGTAATAGTTCTAGTTATCTTTGGTGAAATTACCCAATTTTTACAACACCATGCAACGCCATGCATGCAGAGAGTCCTTTCCAAGTACTCTGGTCTGGTGAGGAGGATGGTGAATCAAGAAGAAGAAGAAGAGCAAGAACAACATTGGCGAGCTTGAGATCTAGATCAATGGCTTCCCCGGCAGTTCGACGGGCTTCGAGCTCGCAACAAGGTTCTGCTACAACAATGGCGGGTATTCGCTCACCCCTGCCAACCTCCCTCCTCCACTCCACCTCAATCTTCCTCGCCATGGACGAAGACGTAGCAAGGTGCAACCTCCACCACCAAGCCGGGACCTTCCTCGACGGCCTCTTCTACTGGACATGGTCCGACTTCCTCTCCTCCCTCAAGGCCTGCAAGCCCCTCTTCCACATCGTCGACTCCTCTGGCTCATCTCCTGCCTCCTCGTCAAGATGGCCGCCGTCTCTTCTTCTTCCTCTGGCTCTTCTTCTTCTTCCACGCAGGAATGCAGCTCCGGCGGGTCGGCATCCAGGGCAATGTCTCCGGTGAGGAAGGCATGGTGGTTCGACGACCTGACAGGGCTGCCTCCAAGAATGGTGGAGAAGATGTTCAAGATCATGGGCGTGTATGGGAGGGAGAAAACAACATGGTGTTGACGAGGTTTCTTCTCCATCACTTGAAGGTGGGAGCTCAGAGGAGTGGTGGTACTGGCCATGGATCCATTGCGAGGTCTGAGTGTGGGGGATTGGTAGCCACTGCTGTTCATGGCGTGGTGTCGATGGGGAGGAGGGGGTTTTCTTGCAGGGGGCTGCTCTGGGTTTGGGGGTTGTGTCTGGGTTTGGGGTTGAGAGGGGTGTTAGGGGTTTTGGAGGGTTGATTGGTGGGGTGCTTGACCAGGCAAGCTTGGATGATTTGCTGGTGTTGGGCCATGGTGTTGGTGGTGGGGTGATGTGGGTCTTGTGGTGAGCTTGTTGAGGGTTTTTTCTGTGTCTGGTGGGGAGGAGGGGGAAAGGAGGGCTGCTTGTTGACGATGAAGAAGGTTGGGAAGCTCATGGATAGGTAAATGGGGAGATTTCTCCTCACCTTGGGTTGAAGGTGTCCAAGCTCCTGGGTGTTGCAGAGGGCCTTCCTGATGCTACTAGGGATTGCTTTGATGGGGTTAACAATGCCATAGACATCTATCTTGAGGTATGATATATTGGCTTTCTGCATTTTCATCTCAATCTGATTCAGGACTTGTGAAATGTAGAACCAAATGCATGCTTCTAGAATAAAGTTTTTCTTCTTAAAGAATTTAGAAATAATTGGATTAGAACAGCTCTTATCTTTGCTACTTGTCAGCCTTGCTCAATCTAAATCTGATACATTTGTTACGAAGACTAAATCAAATGATACTAATTATTCCTATTGCATAACACACTTATTCTCTTTTTCAAGAACTCGAGACTACTTTTGGTATAACATTGGATGGAATCTATGATATTACAAATGCCATTGTTTATTTGCCTTTTTTTTTATATATGCAGAAATACTTCATTCAGTGGCCTAATTTATTTTAATCTCTGTCAGAAGTTTAGAATGCTTTTTCTTTCAATGGTAGAATGTCTCTGTTTTTTTATATTTGAATATGATTTTGGGGACAGTTTAAACCATTTCTTAAGAAATTTAGACCATTTTTCTTACAAATTGGCTTAGCACTATTGTACCGCGAATGCAATTGTTTATTTTATCTTTTTATTTCTCCCTCTCTTTATTCATTTTCCAGGCGCTTCAGACCAACTGGGAGGTGCTTGTCATCTTTATTCATTTCTGTCAAGCATTTACTTCTGCATGTTTCAGCATCTTAGTATAATATTCTATTGCAGAAAATGATTTTTGTCTTTTTTCACATAGCAATGTGATTGATCACTGTATTTCACTGTATACTATCTGGTAGGTGTTTGTCAGCTTTGTTCATGTTTGTTCTACATTTACGGCCGCATGTTCCAGGTTCCTATCAATTCTTGTGTTAGAAGTTGTTTGAACTTTAATAGCTACCCTCTTCAAACAAAACTTTGATTCTTTATTTATTTTTGTTTTCTCAATCTATCTGAGAACATCTTTGATAATGCCACAATTTTTTCATATGTTTTAATTTCCTTACCTGTTCTTATACGGGGAATTGGCTACGCAAGTTGCAGCAAAATTACATATGATCAATAACTGTTCTTTTTGGGAACTTTGGCTGCTCTGTAGAACAAAAATCTAGCAACCATCATTTCAGCCATTTCTACTATTAATAAAAACAATTCCTCGTAAGATCAGAATCTGATTTTTGAAAACTTAAGGTTGTTGTGTTTAGCATAAAAGGTTAGAAATTAGCATCATTGTTGTTATTTTTACTGCTATTGAATTAATTTTTTCTTAGGTATATAATGACTTCATGTACGATATAACTGTTATTGACAGTCTCACCTGTCACTGAGCTTTGAGGAGAGATAAAAGCTGTGCAGATGCCTAAATTATGAGCTTTGGGAGGGATCTGGCAAAAACCCGCTAATGCCTCCGAAGATTGCAATCCAGGCTCTTGCATCCAGCAATCAAGAATCCAACCAACAAGCAGCCCAGATAGTCCCAGCTCAAGGGAAGCTCAGAGTGGGAAAGGGGTGAACTTAGAGAGAATGCAGTTGGCGGTTATGGAGCTGGAGAAGGTTTGCAGTCAGATGAAGAACCAGATGTCCAAAATGGTTAAGGGCAAGTTCATGACCAATTCTGCTTATCACAAAAACTTGCCTTAACTTTGCTAACCTCTATGCTTTTCGACTTTTATTACATGAGATGCGTTCAATTGTAATAAGATACACTCTGTTGTCAAGTGAGCAACACGGTGTTTTGGATAGCTTGTGTAATGTACTGTTTTTGGTTCGACAGTTTGATTCAATATTGATTTGGTGAAGTTGGTCACATTATGATTGATGGAAAGGAATACTGTGGAAAATTCTTCTACCCAAATTGGTGGGGATTTTTCAACAGAATTACCTGATTAGAGTTGAGGCTCGTTCTAACAGGAGATTCTGAAATAAGTCTTCTTGACTTTCCTGGATCAGAAATGCTTAAATCTTGTTCTTTCAAATCAAAATGCAGATTCAGATGTTGGGAAAAATGTGACTTACAGCCTGGTGTTGTATAAACTAAGATTACACTGTTGTTGGTATCACTCCTAGTTTGGTCTCCAAATGAAACTCAGTTCAACATGTTGGTAAAACATGCTATACTGTCAAAACTGAGAACTCAAAAGTCAGTGAGTACAAAGGGAACTTATGGTACGCTCCTCAAATATCATCAATCCCATTGATAACACTGATCCATTTTACGGTATTGATGGGTACTAATTGTCTAAAAATCGTTTCAGGTTTTTAAAAAAACTGTCTACATTAGTAAAACTGCCCATGTTGAAACTGTTGGATGTAAAAGTGATGGGCACCATAGCTTGGCTCAAAGGTTAGTTCTTAAGTACTATGGCAGCTCTTTCCATCTTCAAATCTTTATTACTCCCAAAGTAAAAAAATATTCAAGTAAATACCACCTCACAAACTAAATCTATTTTTCATTAATAAAAAAAAAGAATTAAATGCTGTGTTGTGATGAAAAGTAGTAGAATTCAACCGATCAAAATACAAAAAAAATCATAATAATTTAATTGTCTAATTATTCAACAAGAGTATTAGGTTATTTCTAATATTATCTTGGTACTCTAATCACCTCACAAATTATATAAAAAATTAGTTTTACTTAACTAATAATATTTAATATAAAAAAACATTCAAATTTCCCGCCAAACTGCAGGCAAATTGCCATGCAACCCCCTTCCCTCCATAGCCCCCGACCGCCACAACCACGGCAGCCACCGCCGTCGGCAGCCCAGCACGGGTAACGACGGTGCTCAAGAAATGCAGCACCATGGACCAGATCAGGCAACTCCGCACCTACCTCATCACCCACTCCCCTCCCCCATCGCCAACCACCTCCTCTCCCCCTTGTCCCACCCCCCAACCGCCTACCTCCTCGTCGACCGCATCCCAAATCCCTCCACCTTCATGTGGAACACCGTGATCCGAGGTTTCTCCGCCGCCAGAAAACTAGTCCGTTTATTTGCTAGAATGCTCCGGTCCGGCGGTTCGCCGGACCGGCACACCTATCTTTTGCATCTGAAGGGACGTCCGGGCTGCCCGGATCAGTTTCATGGGCAGATAGTTAAGTTCGGATTGGATTCGGATCGGTTTGTTGGGAATGGCCTGGTTTTGGCCTACGCAAATGGCGGCCTGTAAGGTGTTTGATGAAATGCCTGTGTGGGATCGCTGGTGGTTGGGTTTGTGAAATGTGGAAGGGGGAGGCGGGTTTGGGGTTGTTTGGGAGGACGAGGGGTTTGGGGGTGGAGGTTGATGGGGTTGGGCTGGTAAGTGTTCCTTGTGCTGTGGGGATGGTTGGTGATCTTTGGTTTGGGAGGTGTTTGCGTGGAGATTATGTTGTGAAGGGGAGGGTGGCTGGGGATGTTTATGTGGGGAGTGCTTTGGTGGACATGTCTGGGAAGTGTGGGTGTTGTGAGGATGTGCAGGGGGCTTTTGAGGAAATGAGGGGAAGGAGTGTGGCTGCTTGGTGTGCTCTGATTGCAGGTTAGTTATTTGCAGCAGGTACATGGATGCATTGTCGGTTTTCCAACAGATGCTTTTGGAAGAGGTAATGCTGAATCGGGCTACATTGACAAGAGTTCTCACTGCCTGTACTCAAATTGGGGCTTTAGATCAGGATCGATGGATTCATGCTTTCAGTGGTAAGAAGAAAATACAGATGAATATTCCACTGGGAACTTCTTTGACTAATATCTATGCGAAATGTCGATCGGTTGAGGAGGCACTTGATGTTTTCATGGCCCTGAGTGATAGAGATCTGAACACTTGGACTGCCATGATTAATGGTTTAGCGGTGCACGGGCATGTTGATTTGGTATTGAACTTCTTCAGAGACATGATAAGCGCCGGGGCATGCTATCTGCCTGCTCTCTTGGAGGTTTGGTTGATCAGGGCATAATGTTCTTCAATTCTATGAGTAAAGTTGATAGTGTTGATCCAACTTTGGATTACTGTGGATGCATGGTGGACCTGCTTGGTTGCAACGGATGCTTGCAAGAAGCATTGAGTTTGATAAGAAACTCAGATCCTGGTCCTGATGTTTGGGGAGCTCTGCTTGCTGCCTGCGTGGAGCACAAGGATTTTGAGCTGGGAGAGCTTGCCGGAAACCATTTGATAAAATCACAGCCGGATCATAGTGGAAGATATGTACTTTTAGCAAACCTCTATTCTACAGGACAGATGTGGGAAGAAGCTGCAATTGTGAGGAAGCTAATGAACGGGACAGCAGTGGAGAAGGTCCTCGGATTCAGTTGGATAGAAATCAGTGGCGTCATTCATGAGTTTATTGCCTTGGACATGTCTCATTTCAAATCTGATGACGTTTATTTGATGCTAAACAGTCTTACTACACTTAAAAGGAGCTGTAGATCTGCTACCAGATGGCCACGTTTGTGTTTATAGGGACTTGCAATAAGTACAACCATTTGTAGGTTCAGCTCATACCGGTTGGAATTACAAATCACATAGCTTTGTGATTGAGACTATTACTATAGATATACATAAGGGATTGAGCAGCTCAGATATAGATACCAGATTCAATCATAGAAACAGCAGCACATAAAATGTAGAATGGTATACAGAAGAATTTCATACATAGTCAAAAGTGGCTATGTGATTATGTGCAACAGTGCCGATCCACAGCTTTCCATCTCTCTCTTTTACTTCGCTAACCAGCTTTATCGTCTCACCCTTTCTATCTTCAAGCACTTCCAAAATATCTCCTTTATCATTGAAGAGTGATATGACGGTGAACATCTTCATTCCCATTATTCTAGCCAGGAAATTCAACTTCATTGGTAATCTGAAGTAGATGCTTTTTATCCAGGGATGTTTTGAAAGAACTTCTTGAATTGGCGTCCGACAACAGTCAATGGCAACCCAAAATTCTCCCCTCTCATTCAGTCGCACATTATCTGGAAAGCCAGGCAAGTTTGCAAAAACCTCAACTTTTCCTGCATCAGGACCTTCTAACCAATATTTCAATAGCCTGTAAGATGCCACAGCAGTTGAGCAGTCGAGTTAAAAAAAACTAGGTTATTTCTTAGCTTCTTAGTAAGTCTTAATTGTAAGAATGAGATTCATGGTTTGAATTGCAGCTAGCTACCTGCAATTTGTGGTCTCTGTGAAGAGCAGAAATTTCTGATCACTGGAGATCTGTACTCCATTTGGAAATGCGAGACCATTGAGGACAACTTGAGTTGTCTTTGTTTCTGGGTCATACCTCAGCAATCTTCCTGTTGCTTCTCCTTCTAGCAATATTAAGAAGTGGTTCCTACATTATGAGGACATATCCTATCAAGAGCAGAATTCATAGCATTTGGCAAACAAGTCTAGAATGTGGAAGGATAACACAAGACTCACACTCTGTTGTATCTCAGACTAGTATCGGTGAAGTAAATGGAGCCATTAGGATGAAGGTCCAGATCATTTGCAAAGAGAATGGGCTTGCCACCGGCTTGTGTGGCCAAAGGACTCGCAATCCCACCCTTGGGCCCTACGACCAGGAGACCATAGTAAGCATCGGCAATGTAGAGATCACCTGTTTTCTTATCAAATCTCAGCCCCAGTGGTCGGCCACAGCGCTGCTCATGCTTGTATTGCTTGGAAGTTGTTGAGTGCACCCCATTAGCACATTCTTTCTTAGACCTTGCAAAAGAGCGGTTTGATTTTTGTTTATGTGGAAGATATTGGCATTGGCACGAACCGAATCAAAGCAGCCAAGCAGATAAATGCTTGTTACTTTTTGCAAGAACCATTTAATTAGAACTGAATCAACATGATCTAACACACAGATGGACTCACCAGTTAGGGGTTACAGTGGCAAAGGTCTCCCATCCAAGATCGTGGCCCATCCATCTCACAACACGCCCATCAGCCAAGCCTGCATATGGCCCTTTCCCCTCTAAATCAAACTCTAGAGACTCTGGTCCATAAATCTCATCAACAAACTCCAACTTCCCACTTCTGAGCCTGCTCTGGTTGTCCCTTGGCCACTGCTCCATGACCTCCTTATAGGGAGCCACCGAGTGCTTCATGGGTCGGTAGTCATGGCCGCCAAGAGGGCCCAGATGGAGTGGATCCATGAAGATGAGAGCTAGGCCAAGCACCAGGAAGAACAGAACTGGGTGCTGCCACAATCCCTCATCCTTGCACAAGCTCTTCTTCCTCTTCTCCATAGGAGATACCTCTGATATTGAAGCCATGGAGGTACACATTTGTAGGGTGTGAAGGATCTATAATCATTCTATGTCAAAAAGCCATGCATTGTATGTGATGGAGCTGACAAGATGGCAGGTAGCAGTGTAGTTTGGCCTTGTTTTTTGTACTACGGAAACCAAAGTTCAACCTACCTTGGGTGCAAACTTATCATTCATCTTTCAGTAACAAGGAATGCAATCTTCCATTTTAGCTTAGACTGTTGACATCAGAGATCTTGTGTGAGGTCATTTAATTGACCCCATTGCTTAAATATGCCCCCCATTTTGCAATGGCATAAGAACTGCTTGAAAGTTTGGTTAATTCCTTTCACAACAATGTGGTTTTGTTGTGTACATGATTTTGTCTTCTCTGAATTGTCATTGCTGGCGAACATTGGAGGAGGCAGTAAAAGCTTAATAGGTGCAAGCTTATCATTCATCTTTCAGTAACAAGGAATGCAATCTTCCATTTTAGCTTAGGCTGTTGACATCAGGGATCTTGTGTGAGGTCATTTAATTGACCCCATTGCTTAAATATGCCCCCCTTTTGCAATGGCATAAGAACTGCTAGAAAGTTTGGTTAATTCTTTTCACAACAATGTGGTTTTGTTGTGTACATGGTTTTGTCTTCTCTGAATTGTCATTGCTGGCGAACATTGGAAGAGACAGTAAAAGCTTAATAGTTGCTTGCAAAATCAGCCGGAAAAAAGTAAAAGATTTCGAAGGAAAAATACAAAATTGACGATTTAAATGTCAATCAATGTTTATAGATATTAATAAGTGTTTGTATGTTATCAAGTTAATTAAATAATCAGTGCAAACATTCAATTGCCACTTGTCAAAAAACCACATGCTTATACCAATGGAAAGTTTTCATGAAAAAGTTTTATCAATAAGAAATGTTCCTAAAATTTTACAAGAGTTTTGTATACATAAGCTACTTCCCATATAACTTATATAAACTATATTTTTTATTTGGAGTAATATAATAAGTCACACTACTCAAAATCAACATAAATTAATAAGAAAATAAATAATAAATGTAATTATAAGTTTTCAACTCAATTTAATATTTTTTAAACTTTTCATCTTAATTATCAAAGTAATTGTAATAAAAATTAATTTCAAAATATCTATTAACTAATACATTTTTAAAATATCTAAAAATAGATTATAATAATATCAAAAAAAGATAAAATTTTATAAACCTCATATTTATATATTATACTTATAATGTGCACAAATATTATTTTGTGAGACCCACAAAATAGTTCAAAGTGTAGTTCATATATGATATACGAGGCTTAGCTAGGGATGGCAATCGAGCTGACTAAGGCTTATTCGGGTCGGCTCAGCTAGTGTTTTTGACGAACCGAGCTTGAAGTCTAGCAAAACTTGGCTTAGCTCAGTGTATTTATTAGAGCCAAGCCAAGCCCCAAGCTACGGCTCACGAGCCGGGCTTAACTTAAGCTCGAGCTCGAGGCGTAGCCCAATAGCTCTCTTTTTTATTTTTGGGAGCTGTTGGCTTGCCAAAAGCCCAACAACTCTCAATCTTTTTGTAAAAAACAAAAAAAGCTGTTGGGCCTCTCTATTTTTTTAGACCTGCACGCACCTGCCCAACAGGCATTAATAAAAAAATTTACTGAAAATTTAAAAATAATATTAAAAAATTTGATGAGCTCAAGCCCAACTCTAACTCATCAATTTTTGGCCTGAGCTCATTGAGCCTACGAGTCAAGCTGAGCCCAGCTTCACTACGAGCAGAGCTAGGCTTGTAGGCTGTTTGAGCCTAAGACGAGCCGAGCACGAGCTTGGCTCGGGCTCAATGCCGGTCTGCTGGTTTGCTGCCAATCGTAGGTTTAGCACACCTTAATTTTTCTCCCATTAATAATATATCGTCAAACCTTAGATTTTATTTCTAAGTGAGTATTAAATAGCACAATACCCAAAATTTTAAAAAAGCCCACGTAAAAACATTAGATTTTAGAAGACTGCATAGTACTACTCTTTACTAATACTAAATTGTCTAAGTCTCTCGATTATCCTTGTATTAATTGCTTCCATTGGGAACAACTAATTTTGAAACAAGGTTATAGTCTCTCCTTACTTATCACCTTTTAAAAATTCAACAACTACTATTTAGAGTTTATAACCGATAAAATGGAAAAAAATTTCAAGGTTGGATAATATAGCATAATTACCAAAGAAGGGGAATTTTTTAAATAACAACAAGACCGCCTTCGGGTTAGTTCTAAGTTAAAAAAATGACTATCTTAAATAAAAAAAAGAATCTCATGTATTATTTTTTCTTTTATAGAATTTTTGGATTTGGTCGGGGCAACCATGTGTGGGCCCTAATTGGGTTGGGTAGGGATGGTTTCAAGTCGGAAATAGACCGAACACGACCCTATCCAAATCCGATCGAACCTGAAAATCTGACTATAAATTTAATCCAAATTTGAAGATTATATTCAATTTATTCAATATATTCGTATACGACTTAAATATGAAGATTATATATTTTTTATTTATTATATTTATATTTGACCTGAATCCAATTACATAGACTAAAATAATATAAATAATATAAATTTTAATATAAAAATAAAATAAAATAAATAAAAAATATTAATTCTAAAATATTTTAAAATATAATTTTGTAAAACCGAAGGCTGTGGAATAGTTGGCGGTAATCTCCTAGCTCATGTTGGACCCGTAGTATTTACTATCAAGAGACATACTTATCCTTCATAAATGCCAGGTTTCTTCCTAGCTCCATCATCAACCTCTCTTCCTGTCGCCCGCCCTCTCTTCGAGAACATCTCTTGAGGCTGCCATAGAAACCAAAGAAAGCACCTCATATATGTGTTCCTCGAAGGGCATCGAAGTTCATGGATGCAAGAACCATTTCAACGACGGCTTCCTTCTGCCGCAGTCAACGACACAAACATGTCAACTTAATTATTCTTCTATGACCAATTACTGGACCATATCAACATGGAATTCTCTGTTGGAGTTCTTCCCTCCATGAAGTTTACAGGAAGGCGATGTGAAGAACTAACCGCAGCGACGGAAAACGACGGAGGCGCCTCACCCGGCAGCGTGGAGAAGAAGAAAAGGAGGCACAGTGCAAATGGTAACGCCCGGTCACCGGGAAATGCTAGCCTGGACGTTGGAGTCGGGTCCGACCCGAATCTATATTTTGGACCTATTTTTCGGGGTATTTAAGTATTATTTCAGGGTTTTTTTCCAGTGGACACCAATTTGGGAGTAAATTAGGGGGAAATGAGGTGCTTAGGGTTTGGCTGTGAGAGAAGAAAAAGAGATTCACACTTGTGAAGGGAAATTTGTAAAACTCAACTAATTGGTTCGGTGTTTTTATGACTAGTTTGGCTTTTGTTTAACATCGTTAATATTTAACCGGTCTGGTTTGACCTTGTTGGCACTAAATGGGTCATTGTGTGTTATTGTACACTTGCATTGAGTGCATCCGCTCTTGAGTTTTATCCAATTGGCTCTAATTGCCAAGTCGTAGTTTGTTGTTCCGGGTATTTAGTTAGCCTAATTGCATGTCGTATTAGAGTCGTGTGATATGCATCTTTGGCATACCGTCTAGCCCTCATTTTATTTCTTTCTTGTCATCTTGGGGTCCTAGCATTATGGCCTTGGGGGCCCTGCACCACGGCAATGGCACGTGTGTGATTCACCATTCATGTGCTCAGCGTCGTGGAGCTCATTAGCATAGCGGTGCTCGTTCACAGACCCTTTATTTTTAACTAAAATCCTAGCCGCCTAAACCCCCAAAACCTCCATCTCCTCTTTCTGCCCACTGCTCTTCTCTTGGCTGCCCCTCTCCCTGTTCTCCACACCCTTCTTCCCTCTATTTTTCCCCTTCTTCTCTTTTTCTTCTTCTCCTTTCTCCTCCCTCTTTTCCCCCCTCTTTGCCATTATCTTCTTCGTCCTTTGGGTAGGTTTTTCCCTCCCTTTCTTTAGTTGTTTTGCATTTTGGACATTGTTACAAATAGATCTTGATAGAATCTCGTAGATCATATCATTTAGATCATTTTGGTATATTAATTGATATATTTCAGATGTAATATCATTATAAAAATTTGATTTTTATATAAAGTTTGCACATTTGTTATTTTTTGGATTTCGTATTGAGTGTTTATTAATCGTGCACGGTAAAATGCTTTCTAAATTACTTAATCAATATTATAACAATAAAAAGATGTGAACTTTATAACAATTTGGGCTCGCGTCCAAATCATTTAGATCGCATACCAATTACTAATTAATTATATAAGCAATGTAATATTAATTTTTTCGTACATGTTTAATGTTAAAACAAACCAACCATGTATCCTTAATTATTTCACAATAAAATTAATTAATTTATTGAATGATAATAATTTAATTAATAAAAATCATTACTTGCATAGTTGTGTTGGGTGATTATGATATTTCAATTTGCTTTGTAAGAGCTAATCGAATCCATCCGATTCGACATCTTTCAAGTTCTAGATTTCAATTCGCCTTGATGATTTAAATGTTGGGTTGCCAACTAATTTAACAACTAGATAAGATTATTTTAATAATTATTTAGATATTGTGTGATTGTCTAATATATTAAGATATCTTAAGTTAAAGTGTCCAAATCCCAAGACTACGTCGACATATTTTGATATCTCAATTGCATGGGTTTAAGTTCAAATGATGTTCATAATATAATGACTTCACACTTATTATTTCAACACATGGTTTATTAACCTGTTTGGTTTATTATACGATATTAGATTAAACACGCAAGCACAAGTATCATATCAGATCAAATCAGTGTGTGGTATTTAAGTTTCTTGTTGCATGTTATATATTCTTACTGTATCTAGGACTATTCATGTATTGCATGCATTCGTCATACAGGGGCGTGTAGCTGTGTGCATTACTAGGCTGCTCAAAGTTGGACTTGTCATGGTAAGACGATGAGCTCTTCTCAGGTTTGGTAGGAATCTCTTTTGTTTGGTCTTCTATTTGACACACGTGATTTGATTTATATCATATAACCTAGTTAGTGATATTTTATTAGATCTCACTACCTACATGCCATTTAACCAATCTTTCAGATTAATAAAACCTTAAGGGTGAGATCCCTTGATGAGTTTTTAAGAGTTTATAAGATTCATTTCAAAGTTGTACTTTAATGCTATATGACATGCTCATGCCCAAACTTTATATATGTATTATGCTTTCAAATTTTAACTTGCACACGAGATGGATGAGATGTGTGATGTCACAGAGGGGCCCAATTAGTATCCACCTGTGGTGCTTAGTGACGGTCTCATATATACGATATAAGATTACTAGCCTGCATGTAGTGTATATTTCAACAGTATTGTATGGTGCCTCTGTCAAGTATATTTGGATTGCACATTGCCTCAATGAATATCAATTATGCCTATTGGGTATATTACTTGCATGTTATCGTGAGCTATTATCCTATCCATGTGTATGGACTATCAGTGATTATGATTAGGCCCTATTGGCCCTTTGCTTATGATTAGTGTGTTGTGGAGGAGTTGCTGTTCCTTTTCAATTTCTCGTAGATAACTATTTTATCCATCTTCTAGTATTGCGGTTTTTCCGACTAGTTATTTGAGACTCGATGACATCCGTTATTGACACATTTCTTATATTATATAGGTGAGTAGGCTTGACGCTGCCACTGTAGCTACTCAAATCATGAAGACCCTGGTGGATGTTGGGCCGATTTTTTGTGTTGTAGGTATTTGGTGGTGTTGTGTGTTGTGTAGGTATTTGGTGGTGTTGTGTGTTGTGTCCTGTGGGTACTCTATTATTTGTTGGCTATATATGACTTATTTGTGTTGATAACTTGAGATTATAGATCATGTTATATAATAATGTGGCTGTGAGACGTGTGTTGTGACCCCATGTCAGCTTATGTCTTGTGATATGATACTATAACTGTTTGCTAACTTTTGTATTCCTAGCTATATTTTCTTTATTTTACAGTCAAAAAACTCTAGAGTACATAGGTCTAATATATTTCATGCATGTTATACTAAACCCCAAAGTAGTGGAAAAGATGGTAAATATCCAAGTATGTAAAATCATGTTACTTGTGTAGGAACACAGAGCAAAGAAGGAACAACATGGGTTGGAGGAGCTTCTTCGATTATTGTATTTGGAGGAGAAAGACACATGTGAAGACCTAACAAGCCCACAGCTTAATGAATGTAAAATCTGTACGAAATATGATGTAAATGATTTAAAAATATGGTGTAATGCCTTGGAAATGATTCTGTGAATGTCAAATAATGTTATGATATATTTCTAAGACTATATAGCAATTGAATAATAATTATACAGGTTGTGTAAATTTTCCACCATTCTATTTACAGAGAAGACTCTACAGGATTTTTACTAGAAACTTAGTCTCTTTTATAAATTTGACTCATGTAGAATGACTTATTTACATAAATAAATCGTAGGTGTCTTGCATGCATTGTGGTGTTGTCTGCACATTAGTTTCCATCGGGTTTCATCTTTTAATTCCTTTTAATGGTTAGGTCCTTTTTCTATTCGTTCTCTATTTTAATGAGATGTGCCGTAGTATCTCAAAATTTATCCGTTCGAATTGACTCACTTTGCGGTGTTACAAAATCGCTCTCGAAGGTTGGGTTCTTCACTGCACCGCCAATTAGTTGTCATGCTTCACCAAAAACAATACTTGTGATCTCATGTTTTATACTCTTTGTATAACAATCTATAAGAGATTGTATTTGATCAATATTTGGATTGCTATTGCTCATATTTGGGAATGATTTTCACTCAAAAAGAGGAAACTTTGGTTGTAAAAGGAAATTTGTAATCATTATGAATTAGGTTTGAGTTGCAGTTTTCTCCTTTCGATTTGGAGGGTTTTCCATGTAAATTTAATGTTCTTGATTTATTTAGTGTCTCTAATTATTTGGTATTTTCTTGTTATTATTTTATCTTGTCAAAACACAACTAAAATTAAGGAATTTAAAAGATTAAATCCCCACACTCTGCCTTGTATTGGCTTTCAGCCATCGATCTCAATCAAGACGTTTGTATCATCACCGCCACCACCATCATCAAACCTCCTCGGCAACACAAATTCCATGAACTCCAATCGTCCCCTCAGGCATTGCAGCATGGGGTGAGGCTAACAAATTTTGAAGCTGGGGAGTGGGAGCTAAGCATGCGAATAAAAACATTTGTTCTTTTATTTTAATCAAATCAAATATATCAAAAAGAGACTATTTCGCTTAGTGATTTAATCGGTCAAGAGAAAATTTTTGGACCATAAACACACAACCATACACTGATTGATAAAATGCAACATAACTCCAGATTTTGTTCCTCACTAGTTAGAAAGCTCATTTCATCTTTCTTTCTCTATGTTTTTTTTTAAAAAATTCTTTCTATATGTTTTAAATCATCGATTTTGAATACCAACTATTCCCCAATAAAGTTAATATAAATGAAATTGGGAGCCTTAATTTTCCAATTTTCTCAAATCTTGATAGAGACTTTTTTTCAAAGTGTATACCTTTTGAGAGAGAGAGAGATGCATATTCCCCTTCAATCCCATATCTTATATTTGTTTCAGAGGCTATTGGCATCCAAATTCTTCTACTTATTATTATTCTTTATACAGAACTTTTACACATCCTCCATCATATATAGGATGTATACAAGATGGATGGGATGTGTGATGTCACAAAGGGGCTCAATCAGTACCCACCTGTGGTGCTTGATGACGATTCTCTTATATATACGATATCAGATTACTAGCCTCCATGTAGTGTATATTTCAGTTGTATTGCATATTGCCTCTGTCGAGTATATCTGGATTGTGCATTGCCTTAGTGAATATCAGTTATGCATATTGGTTATATTACCTACATGTTACCATAAACTATTATCTGGTCCACGTGTATGGATTATCAGTGATTATGATTAGATCTTATTGGCCCTTTACTTATGATCAGTATGTTGTGGAAGAGTTGTTTCTTTTCAGTTTCTCATGGATAACTATTTTATCCATTTGCTATTGAGATTTTTTCTACTAGTTATTTGAAACTCAATAACATCCGTTACTGATACATTTCTTATATTATGTAGGTTAGCAGGCTTGACATTCTATAGCTGCATAAATCACGAAGACTGGGCCAATGTTTTGTGTTGTAGGCTTTTGGTGGTGCGGTGTGTTGTGTCTTGTGGGGACTCTATTATTTGTTAGCTATATTTGACTTATTTGTGTTGATAACTTGAGATTGTGGATCATGTGATGTAATGATGTGGTCGTGAGATGTGTGTTGTGACCCATGTCGAGTTATGTCTTGTGATATGATATTATAATTGTTTGCTAAGTTTTGTATTCCTAACTGTATTTTCTTTATTTTGCGGTAAAAAAACTCTGGGGTATGTAGGTTTAATATATTTCATGCACATTACTCCAACTCCTGAAGTCTTGGAAAAGATGGTAAAATCATGTTACTTATGTAGGTATACAGAGCGAAGAAAGAACAACATTGGTTGGAGGAGCTTATGTGATTATTGAATTTGTAAGAGAAGAGCACATGTGAAGACCTGGCAAACCCATAGTTTGATGAATGTGAAATCTATACTAATATGATGTAAATAATTTTAAAATGTGGCATAATGCCTTGGAAATGATTTTGTAAATGTCAAGTGATATTATGATATATTTCTAAGACTGTATAGCAATTGAATGATCATTGTACCAGTTGTGGAATTTTTCCGTCGTCCTATATACAGAGGAGACTCTGTTCGATTTTTACTAGAAAATTAGTCTCCTTTGTAAATTTGACTCACGTAGGATGACCTATTTACATAAGATAAATCGTAGGTGTCCTGCATGCATTGTGGTGTTGTATGCACATTAGTTTTCATCGGGTTTCATCTTTTAATTCCTTGAGTGGTTAAGTCCTTTTTGTATTTGTTTTCTATTTTAATGAGATATCCCAAAATTCATCCATTCAATTTGACTCGCTTTGCGGGCTGAATCAAGGTATTACAAAATCGCTTTTCGAAGATTGGGTTCTTTACCGCATCGCCAATTAGTTGTCATGCTTCACCAAAAACAATACTTGTGATCTCATGTTTTATACTTTTTGTATAACAATCTATAAGAGATTGTATTTGATTAGTATTTAGATTATTATTAGTCATATTTGAGAATGATTTTCACTTAAAATGAGGAATATTGGTTGTAAAAGGAAATTTGTAATCCTAATGAATTTGGTTTGAGTTGTGGTTTTCACCTTTCAATTTGGAGGGTTTTTCATGTAAATTTAATATTCATGATTTATTTATCGTCTCTAATTATTTGGTATTTGCTTATTATTATTTTATCTTGTCAAAACACAATTAAAATTAAGGAATTTAAAAGATTAAATCCCAACACTCAGCCATGTATCGCCTTTCAGCCATTAATCTCAATTAAGCTCTTTGTATCATCACTGCCACCGCCACCATCAAACCTCCTCGGTGACACAAGCACCTCGAACTCTAATCATCCCCTCAGGCATTGCGGGCATGAGGGGAGGCAAACAAATTTTGAAGTTGGGGAGTGGGAGCTAAGCAAGCGAATAAAAATATTGTTCTTTTGTTATAATCAAATCAAATATATCCAAAAGAGACTATTTCACTTAGTGATTTAATCAGTCAAGAGCAAAATTTTGGATTAGAAACATACCATACGCCAATTGATAAAATGCAACATAACTCCGGGCTTTGTTACTCACTAGTTATAAACCTCCTTTTCATCTTTCTTTCTATGTGTTTTAGACCATCGATTTCTAATACCAACTATTCGCCAATAAAGTTAATATAAACGAAATTGGGAACTTTAAATTTCCAATTTTCTCAAATCTTGATAGAGATGTTTTTCAAAGTGTCTTTTAAGAGAGAGAGATGCACATTCCCCTTTAATCCCACATCTTATATTTGTTTCAGAGGCTATTGACATCTAAATTCTTCTACTTATTATTATTCTTTATACAGGATGTATACACATTTGCCTTTGCATAAACTTTTACAACTTGAATAATATCATCCAACATAAATATCATAGTTTTGAAAAGTCTTCTTTTTTTATATATATTATTACAAACATTGCCATGTTTGCCCTCCGGGCCGATAATTCTGTAGGACCGAGTTTCGGGTCCCCAACACGGACCGGAAAAACCGGTTCACGCTATCCCCCAGCCGGTCCAGCCCGTCCGAGTACAGCTCTACGGCCGCCGCTAAGTTCGCCGCCGCCGACGGATCACAAACGGAGACCGCCACCACCTCGTCGGCGACGCCTCCGACGCCAGCCGCGACGGCGACAATCCCAGACCTGAGCGCGTTCGCCGGCTCGGCCCATGCGAAATCGCCGGGGGCAGCGGCGGCCGCGGAGAACGGATCCCCGCCGGTTCCGGCGAGAACGGCGACCGCGGCGCCGGCCACGGATGCGGCAACGAAGCCGACGGCGTAGAACGCGCGGCGGAGGAGCTTGTCGGCGGGGGAGGACTTGCTCCGGGGAGGAGCGATCGCCAAGTCCCCAATTTTCGACGCCGCTTCCGCTATTCTCGCCCCGCAGCGTCCGGCGGCGGCGGCCTCGTGGAGGGCGTCGATGGCGTGGACGGGGTCGGTGGCGAGGAGGTGGAGGGAGTAGCGGAGGAGGAGGCGGCGGTGGCGGAGGCGCTCGATCTCGGCGGAGACGGAGTTGCAGAGGTCGAGGAGGGCGGCGGTGTGGGCGAGGTAAACGTCGAGGGGGTTGGGGAAGGGGAGGGGCAGGGCGGCGACGAGGGACTGGGCGTCGGCGAGGGTCGGGGGAGGACGTCGACGGCGGCGGAGAGCCAGGCGAGGGAGCGGGACGGCGGAGGGAGGGCGAGGAGTCGGCGGAGGAGAGCCTCGTCGAAGGCGGCGGCGAGGATTTTCGCGGTGGCGCGGGGTAGCTCGCCGGCGGCGAATTTCATCGGAGACAGTGCCCGCGGTTTCTCTGTTTTGAACATCGCGTTAACGGCCGGGGCGGGGTGGTGGTGGTGGTGGTGGTAGGGGGAGTCTATTATATAGGAGTGAGGGGGAAGGGATGGTTCGAAGAAGATGAGATTCGCGCTTTTTTGGGTCGTTGACCCGCGTGTAGCCTACGCGCGTGCAACCATAATGCCCTTGGGAATCACGGTTGGTATTTGGTTGGGAATAGTTTTTTTTATAATCGGTTAAATCATCATTATTGCTACATTAATATACCAAATTAAAAAAAATTTCTTTTTAAGTAGGTTTTTCGTATGGTCAACCATAATGCGCTCGTGTGCACCATATTTTCTTCTTAAATCAACATGATGCCCTTGTGCCGGCACGTGGTCAACGCTCAATGTCCGGCACGTGTCCTTCTAGACATATGGCACACAAGCTTGTTCTTTAAAACAAAAGTAAATTAATTAGAGACCGTAAAATCGGATTATTTAATACAAGATTCATAATAGAAGCCGTGGTTTTGATTATGGGAGGCAAAGGGAGTGGATAAGAAGGCCTTGGATGTAAATGTCACTGTTACTGGTTCTACACAGGCCAACTAAAATATTGTCTATTTTCAGACGATTGAACAAGTTCTTTTCATTAATTTATATTTCCATTTAATTAATTCTTCAAGAAGTAAGCTTCACTGGAAGTATGGATTTTTAGCATGCGATCATAGAGTTTTAAGTATTCTACTCCCTCTCAGGTCGAGGACAACTAATGCCCTATTAATTTTAGGTCTTAATTTACACGAGGGTGATGAAGAGTAAACTCCCTTATAGTACTTAAAATATGGGTGATAACTGTGAACTTGTATGCACCAAAAGTTACATTTCATTAACAAAATTGGTATTCATACAATCTCTTCTAACTACTTTCAACGTACCTAAACATAAGACAGATCTCAGCCGTTCATTACATCCATGATCTCTACTTAACAATAACATCCACTTTTTGCTATGAGAATTGCAAACGCACGTAAATACAGAAATGCATAATTTTTATGCGTCTTATGCAATACAGGTCATACGTTTGGCAAACAAATTTAATATATGGAGCAAGTATTCAGCACATTTAGTGTTGTTTTTCAAGGTTGTGGCGCATAAAAATTGCACCAATAGAAAATCCACACCTAACCTTCTCCAAGTGTGGTTGAATTTCATTATCAATATCGTCATTTCTTCATGCAATATTCATTCATTGCTTAGCAGCATATGCATACATCTCGGGCGTTAATTTCCAGACTTTGCTCTTCGACAAGGACTCTAATCGAGCTTCATATCAACACGACTCGATGCCGGCAACATTATTACTATATATATGGAGAGATATTCGGTCCTCAGTAATAATAAAACTTCAAAATGCCTTTGTACAGAAAGACAAGCTAGCATCATGCATTAAATTCTCTGGTGTTTTCCACTCTATGTCTGCTTGCTCCGTCCACTCAATTCTCAGGTGTTTTCCACGCTTTGCTCATAGTTGACAAGGATTTTAAGACGCTGCAAGTTTCTTCCATTCTTCACTCTATTCCCATTTGGAGCCATAACATCTTCTCCATTAAAATGTGTTGGCAGAAAATGCTCTTAACGTTTCTTCCAGGTTTTAAAGAGAAGATTCAAGAAAAACCCCGCAACAAGCTTCATATATGTATGGTTGAGAGTTTGGTGATTCTTGGCAGGCTTCCTATAAGCATTGCTAAGTATTTGCATAAACTCATTGATGGTGCACTTCTCTCAAGTTTAATTTACTTAATAATTAAGGAGCAAAAAATATTGTAAAAAGGGCGATGCAAAAGGCTTAGTATGTTTGGAAGTGCAGTTGTGGGTGTGGATATAAAATTTTGCCCAAGTTGAATCTGAAGTGGGATAGACTTTTAACGGTTGAACCCAAACGATATGTACCGGTTTTTCATGAGTACACCAATCCACTTCGAAATATTTAATAATATTTTTTAAAATATTTAAATTATATAATTTCAAAATGTAATTAGTAAATAAAAATAACTATTTAAACGTTTTAAAACCTTAATCTTGTGAATCTGTTCACTATTGTTAGAATAAAGATTTTATTTATGAGGTAAAATGCATATTAAATTTGTGCTGAATAAATGATTACGGTTTATAAAAATTAAAATAATGAAATATATGTATAATGATAGTTAATAAATTATATTTTAATTTAAAAATTATTTATTAATTTAAGGAAATTATTCTCTTTTAAATATAAGCATGCAACTATTAAAATTAATTATTTTAATTCAAATTCAAAATCTTATTTTACTGTCTAAAATTATATAAATGATCAACTAAGTTTATAAAAGTGCATATATATATATATATATTTGGATACTTTTGTTATTTTCTGCTATTTATTTAAAATATATTATATTAAATAATTTTTTTTAGAAGTTATGGTATCAGTCCGATACAAAATGAGAACACACGGCCTAATAGTTGAGTTTTAAGTCATATAAAATATGTCATTTCCTTTGGCGCAGGCCATGGTTCTGCTTATCTTCACAAAAATGCTTAAACTCTGATTACAGCGATTTCAAGCGGACAAGAAAATTGCAGTTGACAAACTTCAAAAAGCTGGCGAGTAATAGCATGTTAAGCAGCATTTTCCTGAAGAATTCGCTCTTGTAATTGAAGGTAGTAAAGTTTTGATTTTTATTGGTTTTCTAATTTTATGTGCTTCTTTTTTTTTTTTGTTAAATCTGGGAATGAAATATGAGTCGCCACGCACCTGTTGATATTGCACTTGAATGAAAGGAAGTAAGAAAGGTTTCAGAAAAACAGAGCCATTGAACCCATCTGATCATGCAGAAGGTTTCGCTTATAAGATCAATGCTTAATGGCAAGGTTGTGTTGGTTTTCATCTTCATCACCTTAATATGATCGGTGTATATCCTCTCTAAGTCTTTCTCTTTGCGTTTGTTTTTGAATTTAGTGGTAAATTTTGGGACCTCGGGTAGGAAGATTTAAGTTTGTCTACGTGCTCAAGAGCACACCATCTCTGTGTTGATTTTGGGCATAGTTTAAGTCATAACTTTGAATAATGATTTTAAGCTAAGTTGATTTCTTTTAGAATTAATTAATTGTTTGTAATTAGTCATGATTGTATTTAAGCTCTATAATGTTATATTTTCTTCTTTTTGTGGCAAGTTTTGTTGCATCATGCACGTTTGTACTGGAGAGAATCCAATTCCTACTTCAGGATTGCAGCTAACATATACCAAGATTCGTTTTTTTTTTAAAATTCATTTCATAGAAACTAAAAAATCAGCAAGTAATTAGTAGTTTTGAAGAACAATTTCTTTATAATTATGTATTACTCTTGAACAATTTCTTTATAATTCGTTTGTACTGGAGAGTTTTTTCTTGCATTATGTATTCCATGCACTATATATAGTACTTTTATTCCTTTTATTTGGTAGGAATTTTTGTTGTATGAAATTGAGCGGGTTAAATTTCTATTTCTGAGATGCAAAGGGTGGATGTTGCATTGATTAGTGCATATACCAAGATTTATATTTCTTTCACTGGCTACCTAAAACCAATGCAAGAAAAAAACTCTCTTCACCGAAACTTAAACTTGAGCTCATGTCAAAGACAGCTTTGGCCCATTTGTGATCACTTTGTAATACCAGATTCCGGTTCACCTAAGAACCGAATCAAAACCATTACGATAAAGTCGAGTCACGTCTAAATTGATTAATCTGCAAAACTTAAGTATAAAACAAACTGAAACACCCTCTTGGTGTCTTGAGAAATGAAAACATTAATAATGCGCAACCAACATTCAATAAGAAACGATGAATGGATGCGTACAACAACTTAATAATAAGCTACATGCAATAACATGACATATGAACACTCAACATGCAATAAGAGTCAAAATATAAATAGGTAAACTAAGGGGGTGAATACATTAAATTAACTGCTAAAGTTGAAATCTGAATGTCGTACTAAGAAACTTGATATCATGTCTGATTTACTGATATATAAACTGGTTAGAATAGATATCACAATAGATCAAATAAATATATAAGAACACACATCACACATACAAGTGAACGAAATAAAATGAGGGCACTGAGCACAAGTGTATGTAGCAATTATGTGTCCTTCCATCAAAGCCGATCCGAAACATAAGAACACAAGACCTACATATATGATAGAAAAAATGTTAGCAACAATAACTAGTACAAACTCCCAAAGTGAAATCTTATTTTCACAAGAAAAAAAATCATATATAATTTCCATGGGAATACACAAAAGGCATTTACTGAGGAATCATTAAGTTGTAGACTTGATAGCGTCTTGAACTTAATTGGTGTTGTGCCATTCTCGACAAATGCCTCTCTTGGTAATAAGTGGTTTTACTCTCGAAAAAACACATATCCTAAGCCTTCTCCAAACCTTCATATAATGCTGACCAAGAGTACAAAGTTGAGTTCTCTCAAGCAGTCGCCTCTAATTTCTTCTGATACCACAAATCTAAACATGCATTGTACACAAAGTACTTATCTACTCTACCTCTCTTCACATGTGTGAAAAAGCTCAAAATGTAAAAATGTCAGAATCCCTCAAAAATAGAATAACATTCTTATTAATTCAGAACACGTTGTGACCTACATATTCACGTTCACGATATGTCTAGGTTGGTTGCTCACCCGTTCACAATATGTGCAAGGTTAAGTTTACTAACTCTTAGCTTACTAAAATCCGATAAAAATTATATGATTGGAAGGGAATTATCTAAATAAGCCCAAAGGCGACGTGAGATAAAACTAAGTTAGAAAACAACATAAAGGATCTTATCCTCGAAGGCTATTATTCACTAAAATAAAATGTAATATTTAATTTGTAAACAAATAAATTTATTAATATACTAATTTTGATAAATATAATTATCAAACAAAATTAAATATCGTAATTATGTAAATCAGTAAATAAATTTTTAGCAATAGGAGCAACTAGAACATAAATATTAAATAGTTTATTTTTGTAAAAAAAGTCATAATTAAGTATGTGTTTTATGGAAAAGTTTCTATATTTACATTATTAAATATAATTTACCAAAAATTTTCTATCTTTATATTTTATATTTTCATTACTTTTTAAATGAAAATATTTTGGACAATTGCTGAAAATATTTTCTTGTATTTTTATCGTGTTGGGCACTGAAAGATAATTTAGTGCATTGATATATTTTCATGATTTTATGGACCTTCGGCCAGATCCATCATCAAAAACTATTCCCCCTACAATAAAAGTAGCCTTTTACTTATAGGCAACTAATAAAACTTAATAAAAATATTTCTAAAATATCCTAAAAATAAAATATTAAAATTACATATAAATCCTTAAAATAAGAAAAATAAATAAAATTATAAAATAATAAATACTGCTCTACTAGATGTCGTACACGAGACTCCCTAGGTTAAAAGAACTTGGTCTTGAGTTCTACATCGGAGATAATTGAAGAATCAACAAAAGTAGGTATTTGATGATCATATTATCAAAAGTAAGCATCTCAAAAACCACGTTGTGTCCACTCGGATAAAATAATATTCCATTCCAAAGTCTCCATGAATAATAGTGGCATAATGACACTTGGTTGAGATATCTATCATCCAATCACTCCCGTGACGCTCAACCCAAGCTTGAAGAAGAATTTTTCATAATACAAACCTCAAACAACCAACACAAATTGTAGGATAATACTAATCGACATATGATGTGAACAGGTCTGTAAAACTATGGCAGGTTGAAGGGCATAAATATCATCGTCTGAAGCTAGTGTAGGAGGCGCATCATGCACTTCAAGTATAACTAAGTCATGTTGTTCATCGTGTACCATGTCACCATCAATACAAACACTAGTACCATCAATTTTATCATTAGGAATATCATCGGTTTCGCCATTGTTATCGTTAATAATTACCTCTGAACCAATTTCAATATAAGATTCGTAGTTATGAACATCATTTGGCACATGAATAATAGCTATGGAATTCTCTAGCTCGATCTGCTTCTGTGAACTATAAGTGAGAACTCCGGCAATAGTGGCAGTTGCTGTCAAAATAGGAGTAACAATAAGCACAACCTAAGGTTGGCAGACTTGGAATAACTCAGTCCCTTGAGGGTACATGTGAAGATTTTTAAGTCTTTTTCAACAAAGCACTACGAGTACAAACATGCAAATTGTATTTCTTGTATACATAAATAAAAGAATAAATATGCAATACATTATTATACCCTACTTTATTAACATCAAACCATGGATGACCTAGTAACATATAACAAATATTCATTGGAACAAAATCAAACCAAGTCATAGCAATGTAAGGTCCAAGATAAAATGCTATAATACAACACTATCTAACTTGGATCAAACCATATAAAGAATAAGGGCACAACAAAAACATAATAACTAGATTTAATTTCTAAACGGCAGATTAAGATATAAAGTTCACACTACATTCAAAATTTAAAATAACTGTGTCCTTGTATCCGTGAATAATACCATCATTTGTAAAAAAAATTCTCCTTCAAATCCAAGCTTCAAAAATATCATCATGAATCTCAAAAGCCATTGTAAATAATTGCTCAAATGCCATAGTTTTTCTTATCATTTTTTTCAGATTTTTTGTCAATTTTTCTAATTTACCCAATTTATCACATATTTAATAGAGGGTACGCGTGAGAAAAGGATATGCGTGAGACGTTATTTTTATTATTGATCCATTTTAGATATCTTATTTGATTATATATCATAATCTCATCGACTAGTATTTATAATACCTCAAGAACTAATGAATCTATTTTAGTTAAATTCAATTGTTTTGATTCCCAAGCAATTGCTCCAAAAATTTGGGTTTTATTCATATATCCTTCTTGATCAATGACAAATGTTAGCATTGTCATCGTATCGTATTATCATATGGTTGTCACGTTTAAGTTCTTTATATGCTCATACAATCACAGCCCGCATTACTTCAGATTTAAAAATATCTTCTTGATCAATTGTCATCATATTGTATTATCATACTATTATCATGTTTAAGTTCTTTATATATCCGCAAAATCACACCCAATTTTCTTGATTTTCTGGAAATATCTTCCATTGGTTGCTGAAAATCTGAAACTTGAATTAAGTGCCTTGGGTGACAAACTCCCTCCTTTTTTTGTTGAAAAGATTGGATCTTTAGGCACTAGACGATATATCGATGTCGACGCCGCATCTCCACCAATTGACATAAGAAAAGGGGAAGGGGAGAATGATCTACATTACACTCTACTCTTAGAAATAAAAACAAAATTAAACAAAAAAACCTAAAATAGATTAAAGGGATACAACCAGATCAAAAACATCTCCCCCGTACAATAAAAAATGGCCTCTTATTTATAATCAACTAATAAGCCATTGTCACGGGATCGGGATGCGGCTCGTCGGCTTCATCTGCACGCAGACTGTGGTGCTGAGCCGGGATGACTGCTCGCTGTCCAACCTGGAGGTGATCCAGGCTCGTTGTCAAATCATGGATCACCATGTATTTATTTATGTCTTCAAATTTTGTTTGTTTCTTTCTTTGTGAAAAAAGTTGTCTTTTTTTAGTTTGTATTTGCTCTTATTGCGTGCTATTAGATGCAATCTGATTATAGCCGATAATTCTTTATGTTTTAAAATAAATTAGAGAAAAGAAGACATTATGCAAATAGACAAATATATCTGTATAAAATATGTTAAAAATCATAAAAATCCCAAGCTAAGGCCCATTGCCTCTCAGCTCACCCATTGAACATGCCAACGACATTAAGAAAAAAAAATTAATCAAAAAATTATATTAATAAATAATAATCAAATATAATTAATATACTGAGTAGCATACCGTCCATGTTTGTCCTTCCAAACACTGGTAGGAAGATGAGATTTTGCCACGGCTAATGTTGCCACGACTTTTGCCCAATAAATTAACCACTGCCCTTCCCAACTGCTGCATCGTTACCCTACGTCGTTGATGACGCCCTCCCCACCATGTCGCTGCTCTCCCCACCTCGTCAACACGAAGCCGGGCGTCACCACCTTGCGTCATCGCCAGCAAGGCCTCTATCTGCCATCCCTGCGCCATCGTATCGCCGCCGCCATTGTGCCACCGTGTCGTCGCCGCCTCTCCTGGCGCTCCACCTCTTCTGCTGCCCCCACAGCAACTGCCGCTCCACTTCTGCCACCGCCCTTTAGCCACTGCCATTCCACCTCAGCCGACACCAAACATCCGTGGCCGCCCCACCATCAGCTGCCCTCCTAACCTGTGACCGTCCCTGCATCCATCCTGCCTTGACTTCCTCCACCCCACCCCAGTTGCCTCCGCCCCGCCCCAACCCTCTCTAACCTCTGCCGATTGCCTCCGCTCTGCCTCTAGCCATCGCCACGCCACTGCCTCCAACTGCCAGTGCCAATGCTCAGACTCCTTCCCAGCACCGCCCGACTAGTGTTAAGTCCAAAATGGTGGCCAAATTTAACCACGACAACGGGTGGCAATCTTGTGTTTGCCCTCATCGCAACTACCACTGGCATGATTTGTGGAAGATTCTGGCGGGCCGCGGCAAACTAAAATTTGCTAGGGAAAACGGCCAATTGCCACAATATTAGGCCGTGGCAAATGGCCATTTTTTTACTAGTACAAGCGAATTATCCATCAGTCACCTATATTAATAAAGTTTAATTAAATGAAAGTAAATAATTATTTTAATCTAAAAATTAAACCAATAATTTTTTATTTACATAAAATGTAATGCGATGCTAATGATCAAAGTGTTTGTACGATGCCAATAAGCTAGACTTAATCATGAATGCAGGTTTAGAAATTTCCTAATTAATCCAAAATAGCAACGTTTAAATGACTCCATGAAAAATAATTAAATTACTCAAACAAAGTAGCCCTTTATGTCCTACATCCTGTCAATCAAAATACCACGTAATTTGTAATTAAGAATAATTAACATTAATTGAATTGAGAATGAAAATATAAGGAAACCAATTAGGTGAAGCCTATGATTTTTGGATAATTTGCACATAGCACCTCCCTTGACCCTAATGATGAACTCCTCATTAAATATGTATTCTAATTATTCTTATATCAGTTGTGGATGAAATTGATAACTTATGTCTAATGGAAAATTTTTATTCTTTGAACGAGTTTATAAACAATGTTGCAAGTTTTGGATTAAAAGATAGTCTTGACACATGTTGCAAGTCATTTTTGGGCCTAAAGGGCCCAAGAGTAGATGTGTCTTAGCACATGTTGCAAGTCTTGGATTAAAAGATGGTCATGACATATGTTACAAGTCACTTTTAGGCCTAAAGGGCTTAACAATCAATAATGTTAGTGTTTTAGGTGTAATTTTCTGATGTGTGAAAGGGAAATTGTTGTATTAACCCCACATCAGTTGTTGATGAGGTTAGTGGCTTGTGTAGTGATTTGTGTATAAGTTAATGAAAAAGTTTAATTAAATAAATTAGCTTTTAGATTAAAGAGCTACATGACACCTATTTCAAATCTCTTTCAAGCTCAATATTATATCATTAAAAAAACCCATGACACTTAGTTGTAAAATCCCTTTCGAGCCCAAAGGGCTCAATATTATAACGTGGACAAAGCATTTGCACTACAAAATAAGGGAACTCTTTCATAGTCTCACATTGTCTAGGACTAAATTTACGGAGAAAAGGGTACGTTTTATCCACGTTTTAAATCTTTTATTTTTTCAATCTTAGAACTTAACCTTGGCGAAAACAAATCTATTCTCATTTATTTATTAATATAAAAGGAAATTTAATACTCGCCAATAATTAAAAGTAAGAGATTTGACTAGTTAAATTATGACAAAAATAAAATAAAAATTTATTATTGCATATCTTCTTTCAATTGAGATCTATCTTTTAGTCAAAGTCAATCAAAAACTATATATAATATATTAAATTATTATAGTTTATTGTATTATTTAACAAGAATTTATCTATAAAATTAAAATTTATTCATAATATAACTCACACATAACACGACTTCTAACCTAGTTATATTTCAACCCCCACGATTAATAACAAAAAATTTGGTCATAAACAAATCATTCTTTAAACACAGGCTTAAAAAAAAACCTAGACATTGACTTACACTTAACTAGTTTATCAATTTATAAAAAAAAATTGATATTTTACTTAAAAGAACAAATTTCTTAAATTATGAGGATTACCAATAAATTCACTAAGACAACTAATAAATATTCAATTTAGCATTCAACATAATTAATTTAATTATTCTAATTTTATTTAGGCACTACTTGGTTTGAATAAATAGATGTAAAAGATATAAAAATTTTAAATTGTCAATCTTACTAAAAAAAGTGTATATGTGGGATATTTTTAAGAAAAATTAGTGCATGCTTATGATATTTTATATTGAAATTAATCATGATTGTCACCAAGTGTGTTACCCATAAGTTCTTCCATATTTTAAAAAATCCTTTTTTTCTTATGTCTTAAGATAAAAAACCAAGAAAAAAATTAATTACACATAGAAAAGCACACATACATGTGATCCCATTTACAAGTAATTATGATTTATTTACATTCACATTTAAATATAGCCATACTTTAAGCACAAATGATTTACTAATTAATACTATTTTATATATAAAATATATTAGATATATCTAGTTTTAATTAATAAGGTTGGGTGGTTAACTACTTTAAAATTTTCATGTTATGTACATCACTTTAATGCTAACCACCTTAGAGGGAAATATTCAATTTAGATGTTGATAAATAAATTTATATTTAGAAAAAGGAAGAAATATATAGGTGAGTTATACCTCATGATATAGTTTATATGAGCTACAATTTTAATTCGAATTTTTTTAATGGTCTCGCGTAATGAAGTCTATATATATATATACACACATACAAATATAAGTATACGAGGTTAATATATAATTTTTTATATTTTTTGACATTTATAACTAAATCTATATTTCTAAAAGATGCACTAGATTAAAATATTTTAAAATTAAATTTATTATATTTATTTTAATAATTAAATGTTTGCTTAGTTGACAAAAAAAAGTAGTTTAAATGACACTTAATTTTTTAGATCGTCAAATTATGTTATGTATATGTCTGTATATATATATACCAAATTTGCTCCATAGGAGCTTAAAAGAATCACGTTCACTTTTAACTGCGTTACCACTGTGCAATCCCATATAAACAGAACAATGTACGAGCTAGCTGGTGAATACGATTAAAAGGGAAATTTATTTTTTAATACGAGCTAGCTGGTGAATAAGCCATTCATGCTAATCATAATTAATTTCATCACAAAATATGTTGAGAATTTACAATTTTTTAAATGTATTACATTATACTATTTTTAGCAAAGTTGATTTCAAAATCCTTGTAGTATTTACATGAGCCCCACGGTTATTATCATTTACTAATTGTTTAACCAATAACCACCGTCGTCTCATTTAACCATTTTCTGACCGTGTAGCAGGTACTGAGTTTAGCCCTTTTTGATTTAAACAATTAATCATAGGTAAATTTTAAGTTAAACTATAAAGTCCTGTGTGATAGAGAATTCTTACCAAATTATAAATATGGTGTGATTTAGATAATATATTTACATTAAACTAATTTTTCAAAAATATAATAATAAAAACTTTAATTAAATATATTAATAATACTTATTTTATTTATATTAATCAAAATAAATAATTTTTTTAAAAAATAGATAAAACTATAAATTGATAAAATGATAGAAACAAAAATGGTCAAAAATACTTAATTATTTTATATCAATTTAATTTTAAATGATCTATAAAACGGTAAATTGGTCGACCATTGTAGGGTAACCAAATAAACCCTAGGATGAAAATATAATATTAAAAGTATTAGATTGATTTGAAATTTTTATTATTTTATATTTATTTATATAGATTTTTAAAAATTATTTATGTAAATTTTGAGTATCGAGATCTACTAAATTATTCTAAATATAAGTCATAGGCCTATAGCTAATGGTATAACTTTTTAAGTTCCTCTAATATTAAATTTTAATTGTAGTATTAATTTAAAATATTGTATATCTTATTAAATAATTATTTTTGCTATGCTTATTAATCCTGCTTAAATTTTGAATTTTTGAGTGTGATGTATAAAGAGTATAAATGGGGGCTGTAGTTCTATTTTTAGTTTTACAAAATGATGAAATTTATTAAAACAGTTGAACTAAGACATGCATTTCAATTAGGAGTGTTAAAACGAGCTACCCGAATCAAATTCAACCCTACTCAAGCTCGATTTGTTTATTTCAAGTTTGAATTTAAAACGATTTGAGTCGAGTTGAGTTTTAAATAAGATACAAGGGAGGTCGATTATTATATATATATATATATATTTCATAACTTGAAATAAAATTAATTAATTAAAATTTAAGTGGTTTGATTTTAATTTAATTATAAGTCAAATAGCTTATTTGGGAATAAATTTATTATAATATTGAGTAACGCTATTATTATGATATAATTATATGTATTTTTTTATATTTTATGTAAATACTAGTTAAAAATTATATAAATTATTTTATCTAACGTCAATTACCGATTTTAATTCGAGTGGAGCCCATCCCTAATTTCAACCTTCAACCCCACTTTCCTCTCGTCTCTCCCACTTCAACCTTCAACCTTCAACCTCTTCATTCTCCCTCCTCCCAAAATTCCAAAACCTTCAATCATTCTTCTTCCAATCTCCTCCCAAAATCAATTGCTTCCTCCAATCCTCAGCTCCGGATTCGGATTCCTCTCATTTTTCTCCATTGTTTGAACTATTTTTCGAGCTCCGAGACCTCGGTTTCTCCCAGAAACCATGGCCGCAGGCCCCTGCATGAGGTAAGCAGCTTGCGGAAAAAGAAGAGCTTCGGAAGGGCTTCAATGGCGGGTTTTTGAGTCGCCCAGGTGTCAAAGGTTCGAGCTTTACCTATATCTTGTTCCGATGCGAGAATGATCGATGGCGGCCGACCACCCCATGGCTACAATCCCCTTCCCCCGCCGCCGCCGCCGGCGACGTCGCCGGCCAACGCCTTGCCCCTCGGCCCCCTATCGCTGCCGGCGTCGTCGTCGTCCGGCGAGGCGGAGCTGGGCGGGCCGGCGAGGGTGCGGGTCGCCGACGTCGCGCCGTACGAGGGGGCGCCGTACGGGGGGTATGTGAAGGCCGTGGAGACCATCTCCGGCTCGCTCACGAGGCTTAACGCGGCGGTGATTGAGCTCGGGAGTGCGGAGATGGCGGTCATGAGGTGTGCTTTTGAGGGTGCTCGAATGTACTTCCGGGCCAGGGATGCTAATGTTGGGAAGGCTGGGAGGGGTATTTACATCTACAGAGCTGGAAGGTATAACCTTTTTTTATTTGCTTCAAGGCTTTGATTGATTTTGGTGGAAGATTTTGGAGTAGAACAGGGAGGAAATGAGTGTTGTTTTGTTACAAGTTGATTCATTGCTTGATTCCAACAATTTGCTATATTGATTGAGAATGATATTTGAGCTGTTTAGATGATTGTTCATTGGATAGATAGTTGTTGTCATTTAGACAGTGCAATTTCTTGAAGTGAAATTAAGAATGCAGGGAAGAAATGAGGGTAATTTTTTTTACAGTTGCATCTAGTGATCTGGAATGTATAAGCTTTTTATTAATTTTTTTGTTGTTTTGATGGGAAATGTTGAAGCAGAACGCATAGGAACTTTTTTGGAAGTTGATTCAATGCTTGAGTCCAAGAATGGTTATAATGTTAAGGTGGATATCTGAGATGTTTAAATGATCATCCATGGGATTGCTAGTAGTTGTCGAGACAATGCAATTTCTTGTATAAGATTTCTAGGGAATGGCAATGAAATTCCAATTTGAAAGAAAAATCTAGTACAAGACTTCTAAAAATGAAAGACTTTGTAAAATTCTGATTTCTAATAAGAGTCTATGTAAATGTGGTGTGCACTGCATCATAAATGACAATCTCACATTGATAATAGGGCATTGGAAGATGGAGACTCCTCTCCCCCGTGCATGGCTGAAGCATTTCGGTGTTTGGGGAAGGTAGCTCGGGCAGCATTAAGTGCTATAGCAAGGCATCTTCGCCTTCGGACCTAGTAAGAGTGTGTCCTTTTCAGAAGATCATGCCCAAAAGGATCCTTTATCTCTACATATTTCTTATTGGTTCTCTTATTGTGCCATGGCAGTGTGTTTAATCATCTATTAGATGACAACCCTTTACCTCCCAATGAAGTTTCTTCATCCGTGTTAGTAGCATCACATGCACATTCTTCTTTTCAAGCTGGAAGATTCTCCAGCGGGGATGGGAAACCCAGCTATAATACTGAAGTCGAAAAGGGTTTATTAACATTAATTGCTTCCGATTCTCCTGCTGTGCAGGTAAATTATTCATAGAATTGCCAGATCGTTTGACCTTGATATTTTTGGGAGTTTTGCAACCCCTGTGTTGAGCCTAGAATCATTCTTGAGTCTCTTCTTACACAGGTTTGTGACCCCAGTGGTCGCTGGTATCTTGCAGATAATGGCTCAAGCCCAGGGGATCTGTTACTGCTGACTGGAAAGGCATTGAGCCATGCTACAGCTGGTCTTCGACCAGCTTCAGCATATAGATTTATTAATGACTACTCACTTGGTGCCGCATCTGGTGGAAGGTTTATGCTTCTCTTTCTTTCTGTTTCTCACTGCTAATATTAGTGCATTCTTTTGTAACAGTTGTTATATCCAAAAATCCGACTAGATATCTCTCCATACACTTGTAGGACTTCACTTGCTTTTAGGCTTATGCCACAAGGTAACACTATATTAGATTGCTCCCCAATTGCAGCTGTTGGGCATGTTATTCCCCAGAGATATGTACCAATATCAGTTAGCCAATTTATGGATGACTTATCTGCTGAAGAAGATGTTGTGCATGTTCGCTCTAGTGATGCTTGTGTGAGTTCTTTCTGGAATGTGAGACATTCTTTTTATGAAATACTAGCAGTATCCCTGTTTCTGCAGTTTTCTGAAGTGACTCTAGGCTGTGATTATTGTGCTTGACTTTGTGATGCTGATAATTGCTGTGTGGCCCTTCAATTGAACTGAAAGTCCTTTGTTCCTTTTGTATCATATTAGAATAAGTTGCCATTAACAATATAACTTTGTTATGCTCTTACCTGAATATTTTTATACTGGTGATCATCCCTTATGGTGCTCTCCTTATTTTTTATTCTCTCTCTCTCTCTCTCTCTCTACACACACACACACACACACACTATATATATATATATATATATATTTGTTCTCTTGTTAAAGATAAAAGTTATTCTATCTTATTGAGCTTTAGCTATGTTGACATAGCATAAACATTGATTTTATTGTGAATTTTTTATAGGGTTATTTTTTCTTGAAGGATACATTTTAAGGAATGTGTTGCATATGTCCTTTTTATTTTCTCGATCATGCTGATCCTATGTTAAACGATGGATAGATTGACACATGTTGATGTAAAGTTATGTTTTTGGTATGCAGGATATTCCTAATAATTTAATTAAGGAACCACCACTTAGAAGTGTTCTATCAGATCCAATATCGTAAGTTTATATCCCTGTTGATTGTTTAATTCTAATTAATACTCCGTACTAAGAACTGATGACTATTTATTTTCTGTTCATTTTATTTGTTTTGTTGGTCAAACTATGTGTAGGAAAAAATTGTGTATTTAGCATTTTCAGACTCTTCTATAAAATTTGATTGTGTAAACTGCTAAAGATCAATAGATATAGCATAGAAAATGTCCTACTAGGATAAACATAACAAAATTAAAGTGATATTAGTTTTTTTAGCATAAAACATACTTTCTCTATATTGTTCTAAGAAGTGATAAACGGCTAAGAATTCATTTGAGTAATTCCCATCATGGCTTGATTTGAATAACTCTTCATTTCTTAATTCGAAAATAATATCAATCATTGATTCAGAATGGAACATTTGATGTTTGTAAGCTTAGCTCCTTATTCTTGTTAAAAAATAAATTTTTTAACTTGCTCTTATTTCCATACTCCTTTGACGACTTTTCTTACCTTTATTTCATGAACTTTCACAATAATCTTGTTTCTGTGCTATCTTTTAGTGGTGCATATCTTGAAGATGCTATGCATGTTTCTTGTGGTCATTCGTTTGGCGGCCTAATGCTGAGAAAAGTCCTTGAGATGGTATGCGTTGGCTGGTCGTGCTCTTTGTTTAAGGCTATCGTGTGTAAATTATGTTCTAAAATTGCAGTGGGTGATGTTTTCTCTCTGTACCATTGTAGTTACCTTTTTCATGCGATTTTTATTCTTTATGCCAATTTTCTGACGCATGTTTTGTTGTAAATTAAAATGTTTAAAGATAACAGATATATCTAGTATGTGATGTACTATTTTTTTGCTCTGTCAGTCAAGATGCACTCTGTGTAATACTGAGATTGAACCTGGAAACTTGATACCCAATCATGGTAAGAAAAGGTAAAATGTCAGAAATGAAAGATCAATGTTATTATGTGACAACTTCCCATAGAGTTCTTACTGTATATGTCAACTTACATGGGCATATCTTTGCAGCTTTAAGGGCTGCA
Source organism: Piper betle (assembly GCA_033002965.1). Taxonomy (NCBI): domain Eukaryota; kingdom Viridiplantae; phylum Streptophyta; class Magnoliopsida; order Piperales; family Piperaceae; genus Piper; species Piper betle. The sequence continues at coordinate 35,674 of JAURVB010003981.1, forward strand.
GCTGCAGCTGTTAAACAGGAGGATAATCGGAGGCTCTTTCACAATTCATCCCTTAGAAAGCGAAGAAAAGAAGTTGGTGATCAGATTGAAGCATTTAATAGGCTTCACAAGGTCACAATTCGAGAATTATCACAGTTTAATATTTAATTATTTCATTTGCTGAAAAAAGCTTTGGCTGCTTTATGTTTGGATTTGTCATTGCTTCGTTTGTAGTAAATTGCTTTTAATGCAGGTAAATGGAGAGATGCCACAAGATGGTGATAGTCCTAGGCACAAAGGGGTTCAATACCCATTTGCAGTAAACGAGAAAGTTTTGATCAAGGTGTGTTCCTTATGAACTTCAAATCTAGATGAATAATCACTTTAAGAAAATTTAAATGAATAGGGTATATGCAGGGAAATAGGAGAACTCCTCACAAATTTGTTGGTAGGGAGGCAATAATTACTTCTCAATGCCTAAATGGGTGGTAAGTTGTTGTTTTTTAATTTATTTTGATGCAGTTAATTTGAAATGTAAGAAATGCTTGGAATTTGTTTATCTGTATCAATCATTTGCCATCCTTTATAAGTTTTGAATGTATCTTCTTGTGGTAACTGAATTATATTCTGGGTAACATCTAAAGTTCCAAACTTTTGTGTCCTATTACTCTATTATTTCATTTTTTGTGCATCTCATTTACTGAAACTTTTCTCAGTTGCGCTTGATCAGCTAATCTTCTGGGTGATGAAAAAATTCCTGAAATCCACGACCTTATATAATTTGGTCCAAACATATATTGTTAAAACTGCGTCATATGCCTTAATACTCAGCTGGAAGTGTGTGCTTTTTATGCAAAATCTAGCGAGATCACATGACAGGTTTTAGTACTGATTTGACGTGGAAAATATACATTTTCTCTTAATGCCATCTTTATGTTGACCAGGTATCTTCTCAAGATTTTAGAGACAGGAGAAAATGTACGTCTTCAATATAGATCTTTACAGAAGTCATCAAGTACCCAATCCGACCATACACTCCAGCTGCAGCCAATGATTCAGAATAGTGCACGATTAAATTAAATTTAGATCCTGTATTAATACGGCAGCTATAACCTGACGAGGATCCTTGACGCCTTAGACATAAAGGCACCATTCTCGGCAATTATCCGAAGACAGGTGAATATGTGATTGGGTTATTCATATGTAAATTTAAAAGAATGGAATGTCTTTTAACCCACTGATATTTATCATCAGATTTGACGTCTGTAAAGAAGGAAAAATAGTTTGTGTGTCAGCTAACCAAAGTGGTATTCTTACATCTGTCCAGCAGGCCCAGTTTTGGCATTGTGTAATCTGTAATTTATCTTTCTAAAATTTGTAGGCATCAATAATCTAGAGCTGATTTTAGGGAGCTCCCATATGTGTTTTGCAGGGTAAAACTGATGATTCTACTAATATTTGTGCATTTTTGCATTATACATTGTGGTAAGTTTTTCAAGTATCTCCACGTTCTTGACAGACATGCCCATTCTTATTGGTGCCATCAGGAAAAAAAAAGGTGGATGGTTAGCATGAACCTCTGCATGCCCGAAATTGGACGAAGAAATTTTCATTGCAGCATATATATGGACAGTACTGTGGCCATCATTCAAATGATGCACGTAAAAACATTACAAGTTATTGCAAGTGATCATCAAAGTTGCACACTCTTCTGAAATTTCTTTCTTGGAAGTACATTTACTTGGTTTCCATTATAAATTTGGTTTCCATTATAAATTTCTTTAGTGGGCATGAGCAGGTCCTGGTCCATGGTTGCATAAATCGTAATCGGAATTAAAATCGATTTTCCATGGAGTCGGAATCGGAATCGGAATCCGAATCCGTCTAAATCGGTCATATATAATAATTTAACAATTCATAAATAAATATATAAAAATTAAATATTAATGTTATTTTGATATTATTATATATATTATATTTTATGATATTTTTTATATTTTTTAGATTTTTTTTTAAATTATTTTGAATTAGTTATTATTTTATACTCGAGTCAGACACGAGTCAAGTTTTAATTACAAAAATGCCACCACAGTTATTTCTCACCCACAGTTATTTCCAAGTCGCCGCCGCGCCCCCCCCCAGACCCGACCTATAAAACCTGCGACTCGAGTCAGGGTTTTATAGTCGTTAGCCGGTCTGGTTTGACCGTAGTTTGAGTCGGTTCAGCTTTCAGAACACGTGTGCGGGGCCGAGGCCGACCGTGCGCACGTGCTATGAGGGTTTATGTATACCCAAGTATCGATGATAGCGTCAGATACGCATCAGCAGACTGAGTTATCAGTAGATATGAGAGTATACAGTTGATGATTTTATTTTTTTTATGTTGTGACGGTAGAATTAGTTTAGGCCGAATAACGTATTAAGACGTGTTAGATGGTATTCGAGTGGGTTATTAGTGATACGACATGTCATTTGGATGTTGTGATATTTTATTTGATTTTATGGGATTTTTCCCAATTTTTCTAGATTTTTCTAGGATTTATTCCAAGTCTGTTATCATTCTTGACTCGAGCCGGTGTCGAGTCAAGTCTTATTTACAACTTTGCCACCCCATATACTTCTCATCTTCCTCCCCCAACCCGCGTTTTCACCACCGCCGCCGCCCTTGGGATTTTGTCGCCGCCGTCAACGTCAGACCTGCCGCCGATCGATGCCGCCCAGCCCGGTCGTGTCGTCGCCTTGCCGCCTCGACCATGCCCGGCCACCGTCCAGCCGTCGCAACGTCGGAAATCGCCCTCGATTTCCCACCGTTCCCGACGCGATTCCGCCGCCGTCTGTGCCGGACCGCCGCCGCCATGACGTCGGAGCTTCTCCCCTTGACTTCCCCTTACCTTTCCCCCTGCTTAGCGCCGCCGTCGAGGTTGGCCATGGGTCTGATCGGAGCGGCCGACCGCCCCGACCGCACTCGACGCCGCCGTTGGTGGCCATCGCCGCCGCGGCTGCCCTCGTCGTCACCACCATTGGGTTCAGCTCACCGAGACAGTGCTAACCCCTACCTCCGATTGCCTTGCCGGAGCAGTCACCGGAAAACCACCAGAGCTGCCGAAAACCGCCGGCACGGTCGCCGGAAAACCGCCGACTCACCTTCACCGCCTTCGTCCATCGGCACCGATTTCAGTGCCAATCGCGAGGTGGTTCTTCCTTCTCTTTTTTAGAATTATTACATACATGTTGTGGTCATGGTAGCATATTAGAATTAATTGTATTAACTTCATGATTTTAGTTTAATTAATCGTGATTATGATAAACATGTGATGATTAGCGTAAATTGTGTTGTATGATGTGAATGCTTACTAATGAAATTGTTAGTAAACCATTGAATAATTAATTAAATGCTTGTTAACTAGTTAATTTATGAATTTGTATGAATTAGGTTTTGCATGCTAGCATTAAGTTAAACAGATTAAATTGATTAAACCATTGTCACCTAATTAGAATAGGCATGCTTTGAAATTGGAATTAAAAGTGCTAGGTAATAAGTAACATATGAAATGATAAAATTATTAACTTGCTTGACAATTAGAGACGTAGGGTACTTGTCGAGATGATTATCATGGTTGATTAGATGTATTGTATGCATGTGGATATATTAGTTATATAGGCGTGCATCATATATGTATGGGCGTTAGTAAATAGTTATGTTCATGTAGGTTCGTTGCAGGAGCTCGCCGTCTAGGCACGAGACTACGCTTGGAGCTTCTGACAGGTCCGTTAGGACACGCTTCTCAGGTTTTATCGCTCTATTCTATTGGTGATTTGATTTATTGATCGTAGGACGTGTCAGGTGGATGATTTATTGGACCCCACCTAACACGGGTCACCTGGTCGATGTTTTTCGGAATTAATAACCCTCGAGGATGAGATCCCTCGAGTTTATTTTCGAAAATAAGATCCACCTCAAGTTGCCTTCGGGCCTATTATAATAAATCCCGACCCAGCCCTATAAATAGTTTATCGAGTTTTCAGTGAGACAAGAGAAGATGAGTCGACTGCACGTACCATGAGCGGATGCCGTGCCAGTCAAAGCGGGCTCTAGATTAGTGCCAGCGGACTGTTCCATTCCCGAGGGATCCTGACAACTCCGCATTTGAGTTCCTCACACCTGGAGGACGTGGAGGTTTATGGGTACTATTTAGTACAGCGCATGTCCGGACTTGTGGTTCAAAGGGTACTAAAGGCGACTGCTTGAGAGTGCTCGGTCTACGTGCTCAAGGCCAAGAGTAATATGGAGGTTCGGAGAGGGCTTAGGATAAAATTCTTACGTGAAGTACTGAAAAAGAAGTGTCGTGAGCGGCACAGTACCAGATAGATTGGGATGTTGTTGAGTCAGCTGCTCGACGGCTCCTTTGTAGTTGCCCTTATGAGAGTTCTTGAGGAAGATATATATGATGGTTTGTTTTCCATGAGAGTTTGCTCTCATGTTCCAGTTTGATAATAGTTATTTCCGGACCAGTGACACCCGTTGCTGACGTTTTTCTACTATATGTAGGTGAGGATGATGATTGGTGTATGCCGGCCTCGACGAAGGAGTAGCGCTTGCATTGCACACGCATACCTGGCGCCGCGCCGACTTTTGCGTAAGATATGATGTGGGTTGAATGATGCTTGTGATATACATGTTGTGTACATATGCATGAGCTATGAGACTTGTAGATCTTGTTTAGAAATGTATGAATTTTCTTAGAAATGTTTTAGAAAAGTTCCAATGTCCAGGATGATCAGCTATGTTGAGTTGAAATGAACAAAAACACGATGAACATGAATTGCAGGTGGGCTAGATGCCAATTACGATATGTGTAGTTGATTTGAAGTCTAGTGTGATATAAATTGTTGTTTTATATATATACATATTGTGCCGTATTTTAACAGGTCATCCCCTTATTGCACTTTTAGAGGAGGCTCTGTCCGTTTTATTCTAGATTTTATGAATTTTATTGTTGTTTTAATTATTTTGGTGTGCGGTGATTATCATGACATTCACGTAGTATCCTGTTAGGGTTTTGCATCTCATTCATATATTGTTTACGCATTAGCGGCGTGCTCCATCTTGAGACGTCGAGAGGGTTATGTCGTAGCCGTTTAGGTTTTGGGTCAGCCAACTTAATCGGTTTACGAGTAGTTCGATCCTTTGTAACAGTTCTGGGCCGGGTTGAGAGTAAACCGGATTGGGGTGTTACACGACCCGCCCCGCCCCGCCCTGCGCCCGCCGCGCCCCACCTCCCCCTGCCAGCCCCTCCCTCTCCCTCCCCGCCTCCCCTCGCCGACCGCGCCCCGCCCCTTCATATCGTCCCCCTCCGTCGCCCAGTTGCCGCCATCGTTGCTCGCCGTCGCCGCCGTCGGGTAAGTTTAAGTTTTTAAAATTTCAATTCTAATTTTACCCTTATTTAAATAATTGAATTAATATTATACTTAGGGTATTTTGGTAATTTACCCTAAAAGCCAATTTTTCCCGATTTACCTCGATTCTGAATCCGATTTAAATCGGTCGGAATGGGGTGACTCGGCTGAGTTGGACGCCAATTCGGGGCCGACTGATTCGGCCCCAAAATCGGATCGGCACGTTGCCGATCCGATTTAAATCGGCCGATTCGTGTAACAGTGCCCGGCCTTAAGTGGGCATGATGAAAACCATGTAGGGTCTGCCAGGTCCCTCAGCCACCGTCATATGCCCACTCAATGACTCTGATTACGCCATCATATGCTGCTGGATGCCCATACTGTGGGGCCAGCCGGTACTCCACTGACACGACGATTGCCGGAATCTCTTCTGCCCTTTCGCCGCAGGCAATGTATCAACACATGCAATGAAGCCAACACCATGGATGTAAACCAGGACCGTTAGTTTCTTCTACCACATTTGAGTCTGACCCTCCTTCCATTGATTTCTCTGCGTAGGAAGACCACAGGAACAACAAGAAGAAGAGGAGGAGAAACAAGAGGTGAGGATGAAATTGGCTGTTCAAGATTTTTATATGGTGTAACCACCGGCAAAGATGAGAACGAAAAAGACAAGAAAGGAAGTAAGTTGGGTCAGCTTCGATGGGCGATTTGAGGGCAGATGTGGGTTTTGCTTAAGAACATGAAATGCAATGGGAGGATTCTTGTGCACCAACAATCAACACATGAAGAAAAATGTGTGGATCTTATCATCTTCCTTGAGACTTGTCGGGATTTAGATGATTTGTGTTGATAGCCGATACATTCAAAGCTTATTAGTTCATATGTGAACAATGTTGCTGACAGGAAGAATGATTCCTCTTTTTCTGTGTAGTTTTGAGAGCTCAGCAAGTTATAGTACTGTCTGGCTTGTAGTAGGTCTTGACCAAGATTTGGAGGTGTCTAAAACAACATTGGTCTTACTCGCCCGAACAAAAAGTGGGTCTAATTACTTCTAATCTATTTGATTTTTCAGTAATGAATAATGGATTCACGTTCAACATGAATCAAAGCTGTAGAGAAAACTTGATATTAAACATTTAGGATATTTCCTTTAAACAATTTAATTTGATAATGATATATTAAATCAAGTAGTCAACTCGATTTTAAAGACATAAGCTATATATGAGTCTATGACGGACCATACCATGGGCATCATTCAAATGTTACTCATAAAACATCACAACTTATTGTACGCAATTGTATAGTTCCCATATATGAAAGCACATTCTTCTTACTTGGTTTCTAATATAAATTTCTTGGTGGCCATGAACATTTCTCGGCCTTTTTCAGGATCAATGTAGTCAATCCCATGGAATCCGTCTTCTTCGAACCTCTCCACCACATCAACCCCACCCGCCTTCAAGAGCCGGACCAGCGCCTTTTGCCGGTCCACAACTGGGTCGCCGGCAAACCCGCACACCATACACTTTGGGAGCCTTTCGACTAGCCACTGGCCGGACTCGGGGTTGCTGTACTCATGATCCTGGTTTGTTCCCTCGGGTAAGGCCAGCTCCCACATCACGTCGGTTGCCACCAATGGCAATGATCCACCAGCACCATATTTAACCTCCGATTCCGTTCGGTCCACCCCACCGAAAAAGGGCTGGTTCATTATCACCCCGGCAACTCGAACCGGGCTTAGGTCAAGATCCCGGATCCGCATTGCCACGTGGAAGGCAATGTTCCCACCTGCACTGGTCCCCATGATGAAAACCCGAGTGGGGTCTGCCAGGTCCCTAAGCCACGGTTCACTGGTCCACTCGGCTCGGACCCATTCGATGGCCCCAATTGCATCATCGTATGCTGCCGGAAGTCTATTTTCCGGGGCAAGTCGGTACTCCACGGACACAACAATTGCCGGAATCTCCTCAGCCCTCTCACCACAAACAGCATGGAAGGCCGGCATACTGGCGCTGAAGAGGATGAAGCCACCACCATGGATGTAAACGAGGACCGGAAGCTTTGCACCCGACCGGTCAGGGCCATCGTGGGGCCGATAGAGCCGGAGCCAGACATTATTGGCCGGGTCGTAGGTAACATCTTTGAAGGAAGCCCGGACTGGGCGTGGACTTGTGTAGAGCAAGGGGTAACTTAGAGGCCTTGTGAGTGAACCATCTGGGTTTAGGACTATGTTCATGAACTTGTATGGATCAATTTCCTCTGCTACATTTGATTCTGATCTTCCTTCTCCTTCTCCTTCCATAAATTTCTCTATCTATGAAGAGCACACAAGGCAGAAGAGGAAAAACAGGAGTTATAGGATAGGAAGGTGAAACTAGGCTGTTCTGATATCTATATATTGTAATCACATATTAAGTTGAGATTGAGAAAGACAAGGAAAGGAAGTAAGTTGACTTATTTTGATGAGCACTTTGTGATTGACTACTAGCAGGTGGGGGAGTTGTGGGTTTTGTTTAGTGCCCACATTTGGTCTTTGGTGCAATCAAAGTACATTTTTTTTCCAAAGCAACTAACCAATGATCCAATGGGACTTATAAATGGGAAGGGGGTTGATGTGGATCATCAATCAACATGACAACAACAACAAAAAAAAGTGTGGATCTCATCATCGTCCTTGGACTTTGGGATAGATGATTTGGGTTGATAAATTCAAAGTTTAGAAATTTAGATGTGAACAATGTTGCTGACAAGATGAGTGATGCCTCCCTCTTGTTTCAATGCAGTTCTTGTATAGTAGAAAATGATGATCAATGTATTATTAAATAAGGTACGGTGCATTGAAAAACTTAAACAATGGTATTATTGAGCAGTTTGGAGGAAAACGGATGGTGTTGGTATAATTGTGAATAAAATTATGCATAAAAAATCAGGCTTGCATCAGCTTGACTTTTCAATAATTATCTTCAAGCCCTTGACACGAACATAGTGTAAATAAAAAAATTTTATATAAAATAGAAATATAATTCGATAAAATGTCACAAATTTTTTAAAAAATTCTCTTATATATTTAGATAAGAAAAAAATTAAAATTTATTTTGATTAAATTTCCAGCATCCAAACATAAGAAAATTGTTGGCTATTTTAGAAAGATCAAATAAAATAAAAATAATTAAAACATTATTGTTAACCCCTAAAAATCTCTAAAACCATTGTTCAACTACTTTTCCAAATTTTTTATGAGAAAATACTACAATGTGTGAAAAGACCAGACTGAGTTTTTATATGAAAATCCATTAATGGTGCGATAATCAACACTATTCTAATCGAACCTTAACATACCAAACAAAGTTTTAGATGCTCTTTATTAATAAAATTAAAGTTAAAATCCCTGAGATAAAAAAAAGAGATTCAATTGATGAAAATACAATTAGACAAAACATATAGCAACACAATTTAAACAAAAGCAAATAATTACTAAGTTGACCTAATACAAAATATTTTTCGGAAGCAAACGTTCACAGTTAAATACAGTAAACCACAAGTTTGATTAAAATTAAAAAAACAAACAACCAAACAACCAAGCAAACAAGCAAACAAGCAACAAGCAACAAGCAAACAACAACCAAGCAAACAAGCAAACAAGCAACAAGAAACAAGCAAACAAGCAACAAGCAAACAAGCAACAAGAAACAAGCAAACAAGCAACAAGCAAACAACAAACAAAAAACAAACAAACGGACCACAGTCACAGCGATTCCGTTTCATTACCGGCCACACAAACGGGCAATAAACGGATCCGCAGCGGGTCTTCTTCTTCGTTTCCCTTTCCCTCTTCTCCGCCGCCAGCGCCGCCTCCTCCACTGCCGGCGCCGCCTCCTCCACAGCCGCCGCCGCCGATTCTCCGGTTGGTATCACCGCTGGCGATCTAGATACGCACTTTTTCAGATTCCAAGGTATGATTTATTTTTAGTCTTTGTTTGTTTGCTTTTTGTTTTGTTTTTTTGAACAATTCGGTTGATTTTGCATTTTCATTTTTGTTAGATTGTTGCCATTTAGCTTTCGAAGATGCTAATTTGGGGACTGTCACAGATTTGGTGGTAAAAGGTGCAGCCTTTTTGCACTTTTTTCTTTGTGTTGTAGTATCGGGTAATGGCGTATGCCATGTTAGTTTGTGGATCATTGGATGTATTTTCCCGTCTTTTCGTGGGTTATTGTGTTATTTCTTTATTCATGTCAGAAAGTTCCATTTTTTTCTTCCAATGATGGCATTTCTAGGATCTGATATGTGTAACTTGATGAGGTCAAAATATTGGATAATTTGGTGGGGTTTTGTTGGCTTTTTTGTAGCGGTGTGATAATGTTGCAGGGATCTGGGTTACTGATTCATTGATTTGGGGTGTGTGGAAGTGATATATATTGAATTCACACATTTGTTGTTTTTTTCCCCTGAAATGGTTTGCTAGCTGAGATCAAAAGATTGAATTTTTTCGGGCATTTGTTGATTTTCCGATAATAGTGGAGGGATCTGATCTGTTGGCCGATTGATTTGGTGGGTGTGGAAGTGATATTTATTGATTTTACACGATTTTAATTGATTTTTATGAAATGGTTTGCTAGATGAGATCAAATGATTGAATTTCGGTGGGTTCATGTTTATTTTCCGATGGTGGTTAGTCTGATGGTTTGCTAGATGCGATCACAAGGTTTTGTTTTTGTGGGCATCTCTTGGATTATGAAACTGCTTTGTATTCACCAATGATGTGGAATGCTGCAGGAACCTGATCTGTTGGTTCATTGATTTGGTGGTTTGGGGGAGTGATAGTGGGCTGGTGGTTGAGGATGGAGAAAGGGGAGAAGAAGGGGCTAGGGTGGATGGAGTGGATGAGGGGTTGGCTAAGTGTGGTTTGGGAGATGTTGTTTCAGAGGATTCTAGCCAGCACCCTTCAGAATCCATTTCCCCTCCCGCCTCTTGATGGCATCACTTGCATGGTCACTGGCTCAACTAGTGGCATTGGTCTTGAAATTGCCAGGTAATTTTGTGCAATTTCTGTTGTTTGGTTGTACCAATTTCTAAATCATTTAAGATTATAAATTTTGACATTTTTATTCGCTGAACATGTGGTTTCTATCAGGATAACAATGTTGTATGGAATTTGAAAATGGTGTTGGCTGGTTGAAGATTGCGTGTGTGTTTTTTCTTTTTTTGGTGTTTGGTCTTAATGAGCTATTGAATTACTGAATATAAGTCTGATGGAAGGAATTTTAGTTAGTACTTTTTTTTCCTCCTATATCTCCGTAACAGATCTGCTTTATGCTACACAATGTTGGAAAAGCCTATAAACTGCACTTGTATGGTCAATGAAGCACATTTACTGCTGTAGGAACGTTCAAGTGTGTTTCTTATGATGATGTTTGTTTGAAAACCTGTACTGCTTTGTTTTTAACGTGAAGGCTTCAACAATAGAGAATAGAAGTAACTAATCGCGAGTAACTGTTGGTGCCCTTTATTATTTTGTTCTTAGTGAATGCATATTTGTTGGATGTAACAGAGAAACTTATATTCCTTTGTAACAGGAAATTAGCAGAGACGGGAGCTCATGTGATAATGGCAGTTCGAAACCCCAAAGCAGCTCATGAATTGATTCAAAAATGGCAGAATGAGTGGTCTGGATTGGGTGCCTCCTTAACATTGAGGTTAATTTATTTATAGACAAAGGGCTAAAAGATAAATTTTTGCTGCTTGGAGGCTGTGATTGTCTATTTACCTCTCTTGATACTATGTCACTGTCCTGCCTTTTCCTGTTGTTGATTTTTTATCATGGGTTATGTTGACAACTTGACGCAAAGTTATTGTCAATCAAAGTGAATTTTCATTTAAATGAAGGAAATGGACATTTCCTGTTGTTTCTTTAAGACTGGTGATTTTGTATGATAACTTACTATTGCAGAATAATTATTCGGTAATTATTGACAGGTGATGGCGGTTGATCTTCTTTCCTTTCATTCTGTTGCTAAATTTGCAGAAACATGGAATGCTCGTGTGGCGCCACTGCATGTATTGATAAATAATGCTGGAATATTTGCAATTGGAGGTGTGCATTTTCTTCATGATAGTTGGCATAAGTTTTCATCTGCATGTTCTCTCATCAGCTAGGACTGAGATTGCATAATTAGAAATCAAGTTGACTTATAGAGCATTGCATTGAATATGCTTGTACTCAGTCTTAAGTTGTATAGAATGCTGCAACTGTGAAGATATCTGCCTTCCTTTGTTGTATTTTGTAAGCTTGCCCATTCAAAAGGTATGACATGTTTATTATTCTCACTAAATTTTCTTTTCCATTTTAGAACCCCAACGGTTTTCAAAGGACGGATATGAAACACACCTACAAGTGAACCATCTGGCACCGTCCCTGTTGTCATTACTACTTTTGCCATCACTTCTACGAGGTCACCTAGTCGAATTGTTAATGTGAATTCCATTTGTAGGGTTGCTTTTTCTTCTGTTTTTTTTTCTATGATGATCCTTTCAAAATGAAATATATTTCCGCTGTAGAATTTTGGCTGTATTCTTTTTATTCAAAATTTTTTTAAAAAAAATAGTGACCATGTGGTGATGTTAGAATTGTACAATAGGTTCCCTTTACTTGTGTTTCTTCCTTGTCCAGATGCATGCTGTAGGTTTTGTCAACACGGAGGATATGAATTTGGTCTCGGGAAGAAGGAAATATACCAGTCTAGCTGGATATTCAAGTAGTAAACTTGCGCAGGTCAGATAATTTTTTTACTGGCTTGAAACGCCATAGATTTATGTTTAATGATATTAGTTATTTTATTTTTTAATGTGGCTAACAGGTCAAGTTTTGTAGCATTTTCCATAAAAGAGTTCCTTCTGAGGCAGGAATTGATGTGGTATGCGTGTCACCTGGAATAGTCCACACAAATGTAGTAAGTATTTTTCCTTTTGTTTCTTGATTTGTCTTAGATATTACGTGCATGAGCTTTTTGTGTCCTGATGCAGTGTAGTTTTTTAATAAAAACTATGTGGGTTGAGCACTTAAGAATCTCTTGGCCTAGCTCAGTTATCCTTATATCTGTGCAGTTGCGGATACTTTTAAATTAGGAATAAATTTATTTTTTGAGATCATTTGTTTGAAGATTCAAAAAACTTTTGACAAAGATGATTTTTGGATATCCATGCATCTCATGTTTGGGTTTTCCAGTTATCTTGATGAATTTTATGCCCGAACTTGGATTATATTGAGAATGCCCTTTATTACTTATATTGTTCAGGCAAGAGACCTTCCCAAGATAGTTCAAGCAGCTTACCATTTGATTCCTTACTTCATCTTTACTGCTCAAGAAGGTGAGTATTGTCGGCCTCATAATGTGCCTTTCAACAGTTCATTGATGCAAGAATAAGCTTGCTGAGGTTGATTAAGAAACTCGTGTCTTTTAACTATATTGTAGGATCGCGCAGTGCATTATTTGTTGCCACAGATCCTCAGGTACCTGAGTATTGTAGCGTGTTGAAGGACGATCAGTGGCCAGTCTGCCCATACATTTCTTATGAATGCCGACCCATGAACGCCTCAGAAGAAGCTCATAATTTAGACACCTCAGAGAAAGTGTGGGAGAAAACCCTTGAGATGGTAGGGCTACCATCAGATGCTCTGGAAAAACTTCTTGAAGGGGAAGAGGTGCAATGCCGCTTTACAGAGGTGAAACAAGATTAGCTTTCTCGGCACCTTTTTGGCCCATGGAAACACTGATGTGTGAGATTGCTTATTGACACAAATTACTGTTTAATTGATATGGGACTGCATCAAAATTGCTTGGCTCTGAGAGTGGAGTGTAAGAAGTTTTGGTTTTCCTTTTTTATTGATTGACATTCTAATGCGTGAAATCGTGTTGAATGTTGTTCTCATCTTCTTCTTCTTCTTCTTCTTCTTCTTCTTTTGTAATTTTTTGTGTGTTTTTTGGCAATTTTCTCGGTTCTCACTTTGAAAGCAACATTTTAGCAACAAAAGAGATGAAATCCTTTTGTCTGGGTTCGCAATTCTGTTCTATGGCGTACTTTTAATTTGGAAGATATGTTGGACGACCATAGACACCGAAACACTTCTATGTCGATGTGCCAGAACTGGCAGCAGAACTCACAGATGATGATGCAATGTAGGCATTAATCAATTCTATCACAGTTTTTTTTCCGACACAAAATATATAAAAAATTTTCTCTTCCGCGCAAAATCTACCAACTTTTCTTTGTCAAGGCAAAAACCGTCAACTTTGACTGCAAATATTATCAACACCTAGCTCCCAATTCCTCCTCAAGGCCGAGCTGCTGCAATTGCCAGGCCTGTGAGAGCTTGCCAGGTGAATGTTGAAAGCAGGGAGTTACGCCAGTGGCGACGTCAGAGCGTACCAGGAGACTTCTTTGTGGGTATGTTCGGATCAACCTCACGTTGTCAGTATTATGCTCAATTTGTTATTTTTCATAGATTAAATTAATTGTGGTCATCTGGGCAGATCATAGGGTGTATAGATTGTGGTGCTTGTCGGTGACAGGCGCCGGTATGTACTTTAGTGTTTTTTATTTTTTGGCTGATTAGAAAGATCAAGTCTTTTTTTCTGATGCTTATCATATCTAGGTGGTGCTCGAGAATGTTTTTCCCTTGATTATTTCAGTTCTGTGGTGTAGCTTGCATGACCACTTGCAAGCATAATGATCAAGCCTTTTCTTTTGGCGGTGCACATTGCTTGTTTCTAACTCACATGTATGGAAGATTGATAAATCAAATTTTCTTCTTCAATGTTACTATGATCATGCTACATGTTTTCCTTCTCATCCGAGTCTGCAATGTAAATTTCTGCACATAGTGATAGGTTGTCTCTATCAAAATCTTCTTCTCTACGTTTGAAAGGAAGGTGATAGCTTGAGGAAGGCTAATTGTAGAACTTATATTCTAGCACAAAGATGATATGTCGACACTCAGTTTGCTTACTTAGCATGGCATCCAATTGATCATTTTTATGGAAAATATCATCATCATAATCATCATTCGCTTGATTCCAAAGAATTGAAGCGGGGATATTGATTCATTCCTTCACTTCATATTCTTTTAGGCCTACGCCGTCCTCTTTTAATACCTTGTCAAAATGACATGGTATATCTTTTAACATCTGCGGGGCATCTTTGCACACCCGAACTAACGAAACATGTGTTCTCTCATTTTCTCCTTAATTGGTACCACCATTTATTGGTACCCCCATTAGTTGGGAATTTGGTCTGTAAGGGTTTTTCCGCACATCCATCTTAACATCTACATCTCATCTACTCTAATTTTTTCAATATACATTTGCTTTGTTGCTCGATATTTTGTTCTATAAAGAAGTGATGGGAAAATAGCTATTTTATACAATTTATCTTTCAATTTTATAAGAACTTGTTAATCACGTAGCACCCTAGAAGCAACTCTCCATTTTAGCCATCCAACTGCAATTCTATGCTTAACATCCTCATCAATGTCCTCATCTGCATTTAGCAGAGAGCCAAGGTACTTAAAATATCCCTTTCATGGCAACTTATGGTTCTCTAAATGGATAAAAGTGTTCTCCTTATAATAGTTTCACTAAAATTACATTTTTTGTATTGTATTTTTGCTTAACTAATTAGTAGGCCTTGTAATTTTAGGGTATCTATCCATAATTTCAACTTACCCTCAACTCATTCCCTAAAAGTATCAATCAATTCCACGTTGCCTGCAAATAGCATACATCATGGAGCATCATCTTGAATATTGCGAGTTAATTCATCCATCTTTTGGAAAATATAAGTGCTAGAATTCAAGTGATTATTTGTTTCTTTTTGGTTTATTGTTTAGGGACAACGTGGCAGATCATGATAAGTGGGCCAGACGATGTGAAAGGATTCTTCACTCATCTTTGCCTTAGAAACTGGAACTAAGAGGAATATGATTATGATCATGCCATTATCAACTTCATCTAATGTATCACAATCAGTTCGTCAGTTCTACTTCTTGCGGGGAGAAGCAGCTCTATGGTGAGGGTCCTTGGAGTCATGGGTCCGGTTTTGATATTGTGTACACTCCTGGGATACAAAGGTGAGGTGTAAAAATTGCTAAATGCCAACGTGAACGAGAAGTCTCAGGGCAATGCATAGTGGTGATTCACATTGTTTTTAATTCATGCCTGATTTTCGCTGCCATTTTGCTGCTCTCCTTTTCAGGGATCTGTTTGTTTGTTGCACAAGGCCTTCAAAATTCTGTTTACAGGGGATCATTTCACCAAATTCAGAGAAGATGAATTCGGCATGATTGGGATGTACAACAAATATTCAGGCACTTTCATGAGCTTATCTGAAGATAACAGGACTGTCACTGATGTTTAATTCACAGCAATATGAAATGTGACAGTTTCCGAGCAATGGAACAGCATCAGAAAATTGTTGGAACTGGAGTTTTGAGTGGATCTTACCTGGTATACTGCTGCATTTTATTCCTGCTGTTCTTTCCTTTCATCAATTTCTTCACCATAGATTGCAGAAGTGTTATGATAATTTATTGTTAAAATTTCATACAAAACATGGTAATCACTTAATGACAGGCCATGGGAGGAGAGTTCACTTCAAGGACGTAAATGGCAAGAACGCAGCTGTGGAGGCATTTTTGGCACAGAAAGAGGCATCTCTGCTGCAGCCAAACTAGTGACATTCAACCAAAGGATTGTGTATATGTTAGCAGGCAGATCCAAAGATTATAGAAATCATACTTAAGCTTGTGAAAGTTGTAATAAGCCTTGTAAATTTATATGGTCTTAAAATTCTGGGATAGATAGAGGCCCTTCTGAGCAAAACCATGGTCGAATTTTGATTCTTATCTGGTAGCATACTTGTTCCAGCACGCTGAAAACAGTATGAGGGATATCTTCCTACATCTAATTTCATGTACACATTGAACACAGATCATTGATAGAAGTGTGTTTTGATTACGTGTTTCTTTCACCAGATAAGAACCCAAAGAAGATTTAACTCTGATACGATTTTGAAATAAGTAGAAGAAAAGATAATAATAAAAGCACTGTAAGTTCTGCTTGTCACACACTTGCCATCCTATGAACCAATCATTCTTACCACACGCAATCTATCAAATCTGGAAAATATATGAAGACGACTCTCAAGTAGATAAATGAAGAATAGTTGAAGGTTTAAAGTTATCCAAAAACTAGTGAAACACTACTCAATATGCAAGGTGGGTTAGTAAGCAATGGCGCCATCATCACCAAGCTTCCACATCCTCCTCAAGGCCGAGCTGCTGCAATTGTCATGCCCGTGAGAACTAGCCAGGTGAAGGTTGGAGGCAGGGAGTCCCGACGGAGGCGACCTCAGAACGTACCAGGAGAGTTCATTGTGGGTATGTCAGAATCGATGTCATATTATGAGTATTGTTATTTCATTGGTTAATTTGGATTTTGGTTATCTGGGCAGATCATAGATGCATAGATTGTCATGCTTGTCTATGGCTGGCACCGGTATGTACCTCAATGTTCTTTGTGCTTATTGAATTTACTTGAAAAGCATTGACGTGATGATGATGACGATGTTAAAATGTTATGTCTATTTTTTATTTTATTTTATTGAGATTGGCATAAAAAAAGAGCATCTTAAAATGTTAACATCATCAACGTTTCTTTCATCAGGATAAAAACCTGATCATAGAATCTAGTATGGTTTTAATCGATTTTTTTTCTTTATATTTACTTCATTATATATAAAAAAGAGTTATCCAACATACCTTCCACTTCATAAGTGTTGTCATGGTGTTGCTCAAGGAACCATTGAAGTATAGGTTTGTTTCCAACCTAATGTCCTCATCCAGATTGAGCTCAAACACCTTACCTTCT
>JAURVB010003982.1:0-17091 GCA_033002965.1 Piper betle
GAATGTTAAGATAATAAGCATGATAAACATAAAATTAAAATCTGAAATCAACGAAGAGAAGGGAACACTAGGAGGTCATCCTGATGTTTTGCAGCAGCAACAACGCCATCTTCCATCCTTGTGAGTTGGGTTGACGTTCTGGAAGTAGGGAGTGCTCCCGGCGGTGCTGCTGGCCGGACGGAGTCGGCTTGGGTGGCCGAGTCAGACCGTCGAGGAGGGATGGAAATCAGGAACGTGAAGGGAGACCAGGTCGGTGTTACCATGGGTGGTGTTGCTGGCCAGACGTGGATCCGCCATGGAAAGTGCAGACTGGTCGTCACTTGGGGGGTGCTGGTCGTCACCTTGATGGGGCAGTCGCCATGGCTGATGGTTGGCCACCATGAATGGTGAAATTAAGGTCCCCATGTAGGGTGTAGTCCGAGTTCCATGAGATAGCAGTCGATAAAGATTTGATCTTTGGGGTTTTCCAATTGGATCAGTGGGGTAGATAGAAGATGGGTATGAAATTGGGTGGAAGGAAAAGAAGACATGCTGGTTTTGGGTGCAAGAAGAAGAAGGTATGGGAAAGAGAAGGACGTCGGGGAAGAAGAATGGCAATTTTGTAAATATGGGATGACTCGATACGGTTGAGTTAAAAATAAATTACAAATAACTGTACTAGTGACATCCTTAAATTAGGATAATACAAATCATTTAAAGAATATACTAATACTAGTAATTAAGTATTGAGTATGGTTAATAATTATATTATTAACTGGTAAATGAAAGGTTTTTATTTGGGATATTTAATTGGAAATGTGAAAAAAGGACTTAATTGATTTTATCACATTGATATTAAAATATCATTGGACTTACTGGAAATTAAAGAATTAATGAAGTCCAGCATGATATACTTTATATCTTGAAAATGGATAGTTATTCTAGTCATGTAGTTGCATGTACATTCATGCAAATAAAATTATACTAATGTATAGTTTTATGCCCTCATTCAGATTAGGGTTAGCGGATTACAGTCAGATGAATTGTCAAGTCAGGTACGTATAATAGGTTCAACATCGTACTTTCCTTGTTGGTAGCCTAGGTCGGCCTGAGCCCAGATTCGACCACCATGCACCGAGTGCAACCAGGGTCAAAGAATTGACTCAGTCCGACACGGGGTCGTATTATGTGCGTAAATTGTGTATTGCATCGACATTGTTTTGGAGTAGTGATAGCTGCGCCTATAAAAAGGTTACGGCCGGGGTGAGCGAGGCACAATGATTCCTCCATCGTATTGGAGTGCAGTGAAAGCCTCCCCATACATAGACTACGGCCGGGTTTGTGAGGCAATGACACTAGAATTGGTAGTGAGAGCTTCCCCACAAATCGGGCGTAGCAATCACCTGAGTGCAGTGATAGCTTCCCCGCAAAAAGGCTACGGCTGTGGTGTGCGAGGCACTGGCACTGGAGATGGTAGTGATAGCCTCCCCACAAAAGGGCTACGGCCGGGGTGTGCGGATTACAGCGAATACCTCCTCCGCATTGTTTTGGAGTATAGCGGAATTGCTCCACCGCATATTAAAATGAACATAGGGAAATAGTGGAATGTACTTGACTTGTTTTATCTATTATACTACTTAGTGTTGTAATCACTAACGCGGAATTGCCTCCGCAGGTGTGCAGATACGAAATTAGTTGATTGATAACCAGATCTTGAAGCAAAATAAATATGGGGACTCCGTTTTTTATTTATTTGAGAAATAAGTGTGGCTATTGGGAAACAGTCCAAGATTGTGGGATCTTTATATATGTGTTTGTTAGGAATGCTAGACATATTTGCTAAATTGTGAGTAACACCTAGCTAGCTAGGCCCACAATGTTGTGAAAAATGGTGGGTCGTTATAGAGTCCCTGTAGGCTCAATGAGATACAGTGGTTCTTTGGGTCATTTGAACCCTGCCTATTTAGAAGTGTATGACTAGTACGGTATCAAGAAACACATGTCTACTATTAGCTAGCTGATTAGACTATAGCCACTTGAAAGTTGTCTCTTAAACTCGTCATTCATTGACTATTCCATAGGCTTGCCACTTGTGGTGGAGTAAATCATGATGATCTTAGCTACATGTCCATGGACTTCCCGATGTTTTTGGCCACCCATTATCCTACATAGAGATTTCATCGCCCTCGTCACTTACACGATACCTTTACATCACGATAGACTAAAGTGACACACCTACCTAGTAGGATTTCATTAACTCAATGCACTACCCTAGTACACTTGATGTCAAACCTACACGTGAAGATAAGATACCCACTAGTTAGAGTTATAGAGCAATGTGACCAGACTTCCACGAGAAATCCAGTCTCCTTTAATACGACCCATAGACATCAGACAGAGTAGAGCCTTCACCTGAGTATTTCCATACACCACTCCATATATACTAGTCCTACCACTAGTTAACCCATATGGTTAAGATGAACTAACAATGGCCAATACACATCCACAGACCAGATTTAGATTCTGAAGTTCCACATGGAGTATTCCCTCATACTCCTTGAGACATATTGTGCATGCACAAGTGTGCTCACCACTTTCCATTGCAAAGAGCTCCCTTTTGTAGTTAGTAGTTATATAGATAGTTACCAAAACCATAGTATTGCAGTAAATTTACAGTAGTTGTCCTTATTCCCTTATGAAACCAAGTGAGATACTACTTAGGACCGAGTCAACTAAGACCCCGATGAGTGGTCCAGTTCTTCGTATAAGGACACATGATAGTTTAACCTAGACTAGCAACAGTAAGGAGCACCACTCATTAGCCTATAACCTTATCTTGTACTAGAGTCCACCATATGCTAGTAAGAGGACTCATATGATACTTTAGTACAACCATAGGTCCTAGAGCAGAGTGCCCTGAGAGTACACATAGTTGACTTGTCACATTGGTGAGGATCAATAAGCCATGGGTAGGCATCAACTTGTATACTTTACATCGGGCATAGTTTTTCTTGATGTAGCTTAGACTAGTACCCTATAGTACTCCAGAGTACGTACTTGGCCAACCCAGTAGACCCTTAGGGGTGAACCTAGGTTTTCCATCAAAGTCATTGCATTTCAATCCCCATAATTGGCAGTGACCCCAGGAGTCAGTTCAGCCAAATGATCCTAACATGTGTGGTCAATCCAACAAGATCAGTAGAGTGATAGTGAGGTTCATCAGAGTTTTTGGCCAGCTTTGTGTTGGTCCGTTCGATTGGGTGCGGCGAGCTTTTGAGAGAGAGCTACCCTCCCGGTCATAGCTCAGCTTTTGTAGTTTTGCTAGCTCAGTGGCTTCTTTAGTTAAATTCTCTGATCAACGTTGATGCGAAAATTTTCAGGGACAGAATTTTTATAAGGAGGAGAGGTTGTAAACCCGAGCTTCGGGTTAGGGTTTTACCCACTTGTTGCCTTGCCCGGTTCAGGTCAGGCTCGATTCTGTTTGGGTCAGTATCGAGTTAGTTCGAATCAGTTCAACTTTCAGACCATGAGTATGGGGCTCAAATGGCCACATGAGCATGTGATGGAGCCTCAGGATGCTCAACATACAAATGATATCTTTAATTATGCTACAGCAGAATATGAGTTATCAGTGTATATGCGAGGTATATAGAATTTCACTTGTGTTAGGTTTTAGGATTAGATCTAGGTCATTGTAGCATTTAGTATCGTTTGGGCTTTTTCAGGGTACCTCTTTTACACGCATTATAGGGAGTTTGGACTATCGGATCGCCCCTGTGGGCCTAGCCCGATTTGAGTTTTAGATATGTCTGATCAAGTTAGGCTTGATTTTCATTTGTAGAATCTTAGTTAGGCTTCATGTCAATTTTGATTTTTGTTGGTGTCAATCTAAGCTTTCCGTTAATATATATATATATATATATTAGTATATACTCTGGTGGACCCCATTAGACCCACAAGTTACTAGGCATTCAAATCATTGGCCCTTACATTTTCATAGGATTTTCCCCATATTTTCGGAGTTTTTCCACCACTAGCACCACCGCCAAGTGAATCTTCAACCCTCCTCCACCACGATCGACTATCGACCCATACCTGTCACTACTGGCTTCGCCGTAATCGTTGCTAGCATTTTGATGCACTTTAATATATAATTAGTAATATCTTCCATTTTCAAGACGTTAAGAGGGTTATTTCGATCTATTTTCTTGTCTGAATATTATTGATTAATTGATTTAGACATAATTTGCTCGATCGTAATGATTTTAATTCGATTTTTAGGTGAACTGAAATCGAGATGTTACATCTCCGATGGGCGTGGATGTGTCTAATGAGGCGAATAGAAGGTGCAAACCAGGACGGTCATGGATGTGTCCAACGAACGAGAAGGCGGAAACCACCCTAGACACGTGGTTCTCCGCTCCACCGAAGGGTTTATGCCCTACCAGCCTCCTGTGACCCTCCCAGCGGTCGTTAACCACTAGTCCTCGTCAGGACCAACGTGAGGATGACGGTGAATGCCAACATGGCCGGATCTGTCTTTGATGGTTCACACATTAGTCTGCGTTGCCGCCATCCGCCAGAAATCAGCATGATCGCTAGTGACCAAAGACATCGTTGATGATCCTTGGACAGTGGGAACACCGACGAGGCTCAATCCAAGATGGCAAACGGCAGACACTGAGAAACCTCACGGGCACTGGTGCAACATGATCACTGTGCTTGGCCAACGGCCACCACACTACACACATCGGCCGTCTCGTTCCAACTTGCTTCACGGCCGACTTGCTTTGGCAGACTTCCGCCGAGTTCCAAACGGCCAAAAGTTCACACCAAAACGAAGTAAATTAAAAAAAAAGTTACGTGGATGATGTGTCGTTCGCGGAGGAGCCCATCGTCGCAGCACTTTTCTGAAGGAATTGACGGAGATGGAGGCCATATTAGACGTAACTTCACTATAAATAGCCTATGGCTGAGATTCATCTCAACCAAAAACAATTTTGACATCCATCAACCACGCAATATATTTTTCCGCGAACGCAACATGGGGTAGCTGTGTGAACCGGATATGGACTGAAATGGACAAGCTAATGTCATGGTCGGATAGTCAATTGTTTCACAAAATAGGAAGGTTGAGGATTTTAGGAGTAAAAATTACAGAAATTCATCTAAAAAATGGAGGAGAGAAAAAAAAAGATAGAGGAGGAAATTAATATACTCAATAATTTCAAAAAATCTGAATAAAAAAAATTTTGTGTGATTTGGTCATCCAATTATACCAGCAAATTATCTTCGGCTAATCTTCTACTTATATTGTTTCTATATTGTTGTTCGTTTATTTAACAAGGGTGTCTTTGTTGCAACTACTATTGAGAAATTTAGTGCACAAACAATTTTTTTAAAAAAACTTGTTAAACACAACCTTATAAGTGAGGGTAGTTTAGACAATTTAATTTTTTTCTTTGTCATAATAAGTCATAATTACCCTACCACTTGATAATCAAAAAACATATTCCTTTATTTCGTAAAAGGTTTTACTTTTTAATATAATGAAAAAATTGTCATTAGTTGGTTATTAATGATATTAAAAATTAAAACAATCCAACCCAAACGGTAATGGACATGATGCAGTGACCCATCAGCCAATAAATTGGACATGGCGGATTGGACTCGCTAGCAAATTATGGACATGGTGAATTAGACTCACCAGCCGATAACGGACATGGTAGATTGGACTCGCCAGCCAGTAATAAACATGATGGGCTGACCCATCAGCCAATAAATTGGACATGGTGGATTGGACTCACCAGCTAATTATGGACATGGTGGATTGGATTCACCAGTCGATAACGGACATGGCGGATTGGACTCGCCAGCCGGTAATGGACATGATAGACTGACCCATCAGCCAATAAATTGGACATGGCGGACTGGACTCGCCAGCCAATTATGGACATGGTGGATTGGACTCACCAGCCGATAACGGACATGGCGGATTGGACTCACTAGCTGGTAATGGACATGATGCACTGACCCATCAGCCAATAAATTGGACATGGCGGATTGGACTCGCGAGCCAATTATGGACATGGTGGATTAGACTCACCAGCCGATAACGGACATGGCGGATTGGACTCGCCAGCCGGTAATGGACTTGATGGACTAACCCATCAGCCAATAAATTGGACATGGTGAATTGGACTCGCCAGCCAATTACAGACATGGTAGATTGGACTCGCCAGCCAGTAATGGACATGATGGACTGACCCATCAGTTAATAAATTGGACATGGAAGATTAGACTCTCTAGCCAATTACGAACATGGTGGATTGGACTCACCACCCGATAACGGACATTCCGGATTGGACTCGCCAGTCGGTAATGGACATGATGGACTGGCCCATCAACTAATAGATGGACATGATGGACAGACCCATCAACCAACTAATGGACATGGTGGACTGAACCATCAGCTAATAAATGGACATGTCGGAATGGTCACAACAGCCAATATTATAGATAATGATAGGGGAGTTTATGGACTTGTTTTATTTAATTATACGGCTTAGTGTTTAATCATTAACGTGGAATTGCTTCTGCAGGTTAGCAGCTGGAACGATAGACTAAGAGACGACAGGGTGGTTTTTACCAACTCAGGTGGTGAACAGATAATAAGCAGACTTCTCTTTTTACTTTTCTTGTGTATAAATGTGGCTATGGGAAACAGTCCAAGACTGTGGGATAATTATTTCATACATTGTCATTTGAAACATAAGTTCTTTTGAGTTAGAAATGCTAGACTTATTTGCTTTCATATTATTCATGTAACCTTTTAAGTAACACCCAGTCCGGTTAGGACTGGTCGTTATAGGGTTGGTTTTGTTAAATTTGTTAGTAACATCTGACCAGCAAAACCCACAATATCGTGAAACATGGAGGTCGTTATACTATTCATACAAATTTTACTGTGTTTTTACGTCATACTCGATTAGTATGCTCATATTTACTTTATCTCATTAGATCACTTATCCTCCATGCACTATTAATCACATCATGTAACTTATCACTTCATCCATAATTAGTGATTATCAAGACAATTAATCAATCCTAACATGCTATGCTAGCAATCATCAATTTTAAATAATTAACTTGAAGGTAATTATACCCCATGTCATCGGCAATCGGCGACAGTTAGGGTTTCGTCGCACGTCTCGGAGTTTGAATTTGGTGCTCGTTGGCATCCGAAGTTCGATCGGGATCTACTGGATGAGCTCCGCGGAAGATCCAGCGAATTCCAGTTATTCCGATTTTTTGGTAGTTTTTCGGCAGGTTTTTCAACGACTGTCCGGGCAGCTGTTTATGGCGAATGTTCCGGCGGGGCAATCAAGGGTAAGGGTTAGCACCGGCTCGGTGAGCTCGTCCCAATGGTAGTGACAGCAAGGGCAGCTGCGGTGGCGATGACTGCTGGTGGTGGTGTCGAGTTCGGTCGTGGTGGTCGGTCGTTCTGATCAGGCCCATGGCTAGCTTCGACGGTGGCGCTAGGTAAGGGGGAAATGTCGGGGAGGTCAACGGGGGTCGTCGTCTGGGTCACGGCGGCGGTGCAGCCCGAATGGCAGCAAATCGATAAGGGGAGTGTCACAGCTTGTGGGGCGATTCTGGCGTCATTGTGGCAAGACGGCACCGCGGGGTGGGGCGGAGCGGCATGGTGACGGCACCGCGGGGTGGGGCGGCGTCAATTAGAGGCAGGGCGGCATCGACGGTGGCTCCGGCAATAAACACAATGGCGGCGGCTAGGTTTGGGGTGAGGAAGTGTCAGGAGGGAGAAAAACACCCCCAATGGCAAACTCGTAAATAAGTATTGACTCGATTCCTACTCGAGTCAAAATAATAACTAGTTTTTAATAAATCCTAAAAAAATCTTAAAAAATATGAAAAATCCTATAAAATAAAACAAATGCCACAACATCCATATGACATGCTCTATAACTAATAACCAACCCGAATATGATATAACGCGTCCTAATGGTTTATTCGACCTAAACTATTTCTACGATCAAATACATAAAAAGAAAAATACTGAATACTTTCATATATTCTGATAACTTATCTCTTGCCATCTTTTCAACGTTATCATTATATATTCAGGTACACCTGACTCTCATCGCTCATAAATCATGGCTGACATCAACTCAGCATGTGGTTCATGAACTGACTCGACTCAAACCAACGGTTGAACTGACTGGTTCGATAACATAAAACTCTGACTCGAGTCACGGGTTTTACAGGTACTGTTTAGTACAGTGCATGTCTGAACTTGTGGTTCAAAAGGTACTAAAGGCAGCTCTCTGAGAGTGCTTAGTCTTCCTGCTCAAGGCCAGGAGAATTATGGAGGTCAGGAGAGAGCTTAGGATATACTAGTAGTCCCGAGGGACTAAAAATTGAAATGAGAAAATCAGTCATAGCAGAACAGTAAGTTCAGGATGCTACCAGGTCTGTAGCCGAGTGGCTCCTCAGTAGGTGCCATTCAGAGATTTCACGAAATGTATATGAATGTTTTCTTTCATATGAGAGAAAACTCTCATAGCCAGTTTGATATTAGTTATATTTTTTAACTAATAACACTCGTTACTAACATGTTTTTATAATATATGTAGGTGATGATCGTGATGAGTAGGATGAGCAACCCTAGACGGAAGAGTGGTGACGTCTCTTGCATACACACATGCCACATGATAGCACGTTTAATATTTGAGGATGATGTAATGAAATGCAATGCATGATGATATGGTGTGATATTATGAATGTTATAGTAAAAAGAATGCTAACGAAGACATTTTAATAAATATGTTTGGACATTGAATAAGTACATCAAGTAAGTCAAGGCACATAATTAATGAAAAATGTGAATATAATGCATAGATGGGTCACGATCCAATTAAGTAAGATGAAGGTAAATCAATTGTTGAGTCAAGACTCAATACAGAAATGGATTATATAGTTGAATGAATATATTGTGTGAATGTTTTATTAATTATTTACATATGTATGCACGTTGATTTGACAAGGCCACCTTTAATTGCACTTTTGGGGGAGATTCTATCTATTTTATTTTTAAAATTTTTTTTAATAATTTTATTGCAATTATTGTTGGTGTGTAAATTGGTTTTCATGTCATTTATGTAGTAGCATGTTAGGTTCATTTTTGTGCATTCATCCATGCATAGCGATAGACACTTCCATCTCAAGACGCCGAGAGTAGATCCACATGGGCTCGGTTCAGGTTAATTGACCTAATCGAGACTAGTGACATTCCAGTTCAGTTCACGAGTGTGATCCGGATTTGGGGACTAGTTACATTTTTTGTATGAGAGCAAACTCTTGGTCATTTCAATTGGAATATATTTTCATATGTGATGTGTGTGCAAAGACTGCTCCAAGTCTAGCTGGTAGGTATATATTTCTGTCCTTGTTGTCTTTGATTTACAGATTTCTCACCAATGGGTAGTGTAGCAGAATTTTCAGGATTCGATTAGTGAATAAGGGTTAGAACTCGAAGTACTCAGAACTGGACTCCATCACCTTCATCTCCTAGACAAGCTAGCCCTACTCATGCTCATAGCGAGATGGTGTCTAGCTGATCAAGAGCTACACCGCCACCAGAAAATCCCAGTGAGCCAAGCCCAGCAAGGCACCATAGTGAAAGCCATCGTAGTGGAAGCTGCCACACCATTAGAAGCCATCAAACTGAAACATAGGCTGCCATTGCACGGTTAACAAAGGTACAAATGCACATGCAACAGAGTTACGAGGAATTCCGAACAGAACTAAGACAAATAGCTCTAACCTCTCACTGTAGCACGAATAGAGAAGAGAATAACTATGGATGACGAGGCACAAGGGGGGCCTGCAGTTCCCATGGGCCCTTCGCCTCCGCCCTCCTCTGCCACGGCTACATCAAGGGACCAATCCTACAACAATTCCATTAGTCACTCCACTTCAAGCAAGAAGGTGTATAGAGGGTAGTGGAATGTTTGACTCCTTAGCACCAACAGCTAGTCCTTCCAGCACCACCACAACGACTAATGGTTCCAGCTCCCCCATTACAATAGTAAAGAGGCCAGCAGGACTAAGGGCAGGGACAGAGAAACAACAATCAACAATCATTGAGACAACAACAAATGGGCCTGAATCAGAGAGGAATGATGGTTGTCATGACAGGAGAAGAACAGACAGCTTTGAAACAGAGAAGAATGTTTGATAACACCACCAGCAGGACCGTCCACATCGACACCACCATGGGCAATAGGGATGGATACAACCACAATTACTGAAGCACTAGAGGATACGGGAACAGGTATACACGCAGCCTACGTCAGACTTCAAAATTAGTGGATAGCTAAGAGAGTAAAGCCTTCTTGATTTAAAATTTCAAGGACAAAATTTTTATAAGAAGGGAAGATTGCAAAGCCCATGATTCGAGACAGGGTTTATATTTTGAACCGGTTGGTTTGATCATTATTTTTAGTTGAGTCAAGATCATTATTTTTAGTCGAGTCAATTTTAGAACACGCGTATCGAGCTAAGGCCAATCTTATGTTATGAACCATGAGAGTTATGTGTGCCTAAGTATATAATGATAATGTCAGTAAGACAACAATAGAATGAGTTATTAGAATACATAAGAGTACGCAAGATTTTCTTCAATTATTTTAATTAGACCGTAGAATTATTTTTAGGTCAAATAACACATTATGAAGCATTACGGGCAGTTTTGGTGGGTTATTTGTTATAGAGCATGTCATTGTAATGTTGTGATGTGTATTATGTTTTATGGGATTTTCCCCTTTTTTGGATTTTTTTATAATTATTATGAGTTAATATTATTTTTCTAAAATTTTTTAATTACAAGACGACCATTAGTTTTTCTCACTAACCATTCGTTTTTCTCACCGACCACTCGTTTTCTTCCCCTGACATCTATTTATTCCACACATCTGATACCGTCACAATCCTCTTCACCCAACTTCTTTCACCCGAGCCGGCCACAACCTTGTCACCGTCACCGCGTGACTGATGATTAAGTATAGAATTTTATTTGATTTTATTTGCTAATGAATTATTTTATGATTTTATTATGATGCAAATGGTGTGATTATAAATAGGTGTTGGTTTAAATCGAAATGCATGTTAACAGATGATAATAATGAATTAGAATTTGAATTTAAATGCATGTAAATAGATGTTGTCTTGTATGGGTTGATGAGGAGTGTAGCATTCATGCATTATATTGGGTGTCACAATTTAGTCGTTGATGTGTAGGTACAGAGTATGAGCTCGCCACCTAATCGCATGGACACAATTGGATCTTCTACCAGGTCCGTTTAGGCCTTGTTTCTTGTTTTATGTTCTATTCTATTGTGTATTATTTTATTACTTGCAGAACGAGTTAAGTAGCATTTTATCACATCCCACTTAGCCTAGGCCATTTAATCAAGCAGTTTTCTAAATTAGTAACCCTCGAGGATGAGATCCCTCGAGTATGTTTTCGAAAAATAAGATCCATCACAAGTTACCTTTAGGCCTATTATATAAATTCTTTCCTAGACCTATATATAGTTTTATTGAGTTTTCAGTGAGACGAGAGATGAGAAAGTTGACTCATACGTACCATGAGCGGGTGGACATGTCAGTAAACACGGGCTTTAGATTAGTAAACGGGCTATTCCAATCTTGAGGGATCCTGACAACTCCCATTTTGAGTGCCTCACACACGAGAAACGTAGAGGATTATATGTACTGTTTAGTACAGCACATGTCTAGACTTGTGGTTCGAAGGGTACTAAAGGTGGCTGTCTGTGTAACACCCCGTTTCGGCTCACCCATGAACCGACCCAGAAATGTCACCGGCAACCTAACCGTTTGCTAATGTACTAGTTCGATTAAGCCGACCCGGATTTGCCCTTGGGGTCTTAAGATGGGGATGCAACCATGAGATGCATGAATGGGAACAATTGGGTTCTAAAGTAGTCCTACATGCATGTGATGATATGCAAGCAAAACAAAATAATTCAACAAGCAAGAAATTTAAATAAAAATTCATTAATATTTACGAAAAAACGAACAGAATCTCCCCTAAAAGTGTAATAGGGGCCAACCTGTCCACAACAAGGGTATATAAATATTTTATCAAAATACGATAAAACATAACAATCTACTATGACATTCTGTCATTATCTCTTTCGTTTCATCTGAGCTGAGTCTGAACTCCAAGGCTCCCTACTCATTCACAATTATCTGCTCGTCTCATAAGAAGCAATTTATCAGGACAAAAACATTCTAATTATCATTCACACATCATTAACACACCATCATTATACATTACACGCGGCAGGTACATGTGTGCGCGGTTCCGTGATGCTCTTCCGCAGTCCCGACAGCTTTCATCGCTCGCATTCCTCACCTACATATATATAGAAAAACCGTCAGTAACGAGTGTTACCAGCCCGAAAAATAACTAATATCAATCTGGCACAGGAGAGCAAACTCTCCTGTTGAATGAAAACCATATACTTCCTCAAGAACTCTCATCAGGGCACATTTGGGAGCCGTCGCCCTCAGGTCGACAGCGTCCCCCTTTTCTTTCTCATTCTCATACCTTAGCCATTTCTCTATCACTTCTCACATCAAATCTCATTCCTTTTCGCCCTCTACACCTTCCATATTACTCTTGGCCTTGAGCGCAAAGGCTGAGCACCCTCAGGCAGTCGCCTTTAGTACCCTTTGAAACCACAAGTCTAGACATGCTCTGCATTGCAGTACCTGTGAACCTCCACACTTCTCTGGGTTTGAGGAACTCAAAAGTGGAGTTGTCAGGATCCCTCGAGAATGAAACGGCCCGCACACCATTCTAGAGCCCACTATCGACTCACACGTGCCCACTCGCGTAGCACGGTAGTCGGATTTCCCTCATTCAATCTCTCACTACAAACGCGAAAACTATACATATATATATAGGTCTAGGTTGGGATTTATACAATAGGCCCGAAGGCATCGTGAGCTGGTTCTGAAGTTCGAAAACAAACTCGAAGGATCTCATCCTCAAGGGTTATTAATTAGGAAAATCATTGGCTAAATGGCTCGAGTTAAGTGGGATCCGATAAAGAACCACTTAACTCGTCCTGCACATGATAAATCAAATACACAATAGAGTAGCGTAAAAACAGAGAACGAGTCCTAAATGGACCTAGTAGAAGCTCTAAGCGTGTCCTCGTGCCTAGGCGGCGAGCTCCTACTCCGTACCTATACATCGAAACTAAATACTAACGCCCGCTCATGATGCAGTCATACACCCTATATTACACATACATCCATCACCACATCAACCTATATCAATTCTAGCAAATCTACTTAGATTAGTTTGCATTAGATCATGTTCATTACCTAGTTACCCTAATTAGCTTCTTAGCCTCCATTTTTAACACCGCTCAATTAAACAAATTTCATTTTTTATCCTTAATAAATTCTACATTTATACATATAATTATAGCACGCAATTCACCAATCCTAGCATGCAATTCTAATAATCAATACTTTAAAATAATTAAGTTAAAATAAATTATACCTCGTGTGATTCGTGGCTCAAATTCGGCACCCGATGGTGTCCGAAGTTTGATAGGGTTCAATCAGGGGATTCGGCGGAAGATCAGGTGATTCTCGACGAATTTCGGTGAATCCAATTTTCCAGCAACTTCCGGCGGTTTTCCGGCGACTATTCCGGCGGGGCAATCGGGGGTTAGGGTTAGCACCGGCTCAGCGAGCTCGTCCCAATGGTGGTGACGGCAAGGGCGGCCGCTGTAAAACCTGTGATTCGAGTCAGGGTTTTACGTTACCGAACCAGTCGGTTCAACCGTTGGTTCGAGTCGAGTCAGTTTCATGAACCGCGTGCTGAGTCGAGACCAGCTGTGAGTTCTGAGCGATGAGAGTCAGGTGTACTTGAATATATGATGATAACATCAAGAAGATGGTGAGAAATGAGTTATCAGAATATATGAAAGTATGCAGTATTTTTTTCTTTTATATGTTTGATCGTAGAAATAGTTTTAGGCCGAATAACGCATTAGGACGCGTTTGATTATATTCGGGTGGGTTATTAGTTATAGAGCATGCCATTTGGATGTTGTTGTGTTTGTTTTATTTTATGTAATTTTTCCATATTTTTCTAGAATTTTTTTAGAATTTATTACGAACTAGTTATTATTTTGACTCGAGTCGGAATCGAGTCAATACTAAATTACGAGTTTGCCATTGAGAACACTTCTTCTCCCTCCCGACCCTTCTTCCACCCAAACCCTCGCCGCCACTATGGTGTGCGGTCACCGCCGCCGCCGACGCCGTGCTGCCGCCGATCGTCGCCGCCCCGCCTTGCCGTGCCGTCGCCGTGCCGCCAGGACCAACCCCGGCCAGCGATCGCTTGCCAGCGCGCCGCCGCGACTCCACGAGCCCGCCTCGGCCGTCGCCACTTCGGGCCGGATTCCGCCGCCGTCCGGGCCGCTCCGCCGCCGCTGTGACCCTGACGAGCACCCTCTCGCCGTCGCCGACATTTCCCCCACCATCCCGAGCGCCGTCGAGGCCGGCCGGAGCCCCGATCGGAGCATGCCGCCGCCGCCGCCCATTTTCGACGCCGCCGTCGACGGCCATCGCTGCCTCGGCTACCTTGTTTGACACCACCATTGGACCGAGCTCGTCGAGCTGGTGCCGATAGACCCCCTGATTGCCCCGTCCCGAATCATCGCCGGAAAACCGTCGGAATCCGCCGGAAAACTGCCGACACTCGCCGGAAAACCGCCGGAACTGCCGGAAAATTGGATTCGTGGGAAATTTGCCGGATCATCCGCCGAACGCACCCAGTCCAATCTGATCGGACTTCGGACGCCGCTAGGTGCCGAATTCGAGTTTCGAGCCGCGAAACGGAAACCCTAGCCGTCGCCGATTTTCGACGACGCGAGGTATAATTTATTTTAACTTAATTAATTGAAAGTATTGATTATTAGAATTTGCATGCTATGATTGATGAATTGTGCATTGTAATTACTTATATAAATGTGGATTTGATTTAGAATAAAATATGAAATTTGTGGAATTGTGTGGTGTTAAAAAATAGAAGTTATGAAACTAATTAGGGTTATTAGGTAATGATCATGATCTAATGCAAACTAGCCTAAGTAGACTTGCTAGAATTGATATAGGTTAATGTGTGTTGATTGATGCGTGATTGTGTTGATTGTGCGTGCATGCTATAGGATGTGTGATTCATCATGCGGGCGTTAGTATTTAGTTTGATTGTGTAGGTACGGTGTAGGAGCTCGCCGCCTAGGCGCGTGGACCCGTTTGGAGCTTCTACCAGGTCCGTTTAGGACTCGTTCTCTGATTTACGCTACTCTCTTGTGTATTTGATTTATTATGTGCAGGACGAGTTAAGTGGCGTTTTATCGAATCCCACTTAACTCGGGCCATTTAGCCAACGATTTTCCGGATTAATAACCCTCGAGGATGAGATCCCTCGAGTTTGTTTTCGAACTTCAGATCCAGCTCACGTTGCCTTCGGGCCTATTGTATAAATCCCAACCCAGACCTATATATATGTATAGTTTTCGTGTTTTTGTGAGAGACTGAATGAGGGAAATCCGACTACCGTGCTACGCGAGCGGGCACGTGTGTGTCGACAGTGGGCTCTGGAATGGTGTGCGGGCCGTTTCATTCCCGAGGGATCCTGACAACTCCACCTTTGAGTTCCTCAAACCCGGAGAAGTGTGGAGGTTCACGGGTACTGCATTGCAGCGCATGTCTAGACTTGTGGTTTCAAAGGGTACTGAAGGCGACTGCCTGAGAGTACTCGGCCTTCGTGCTCAAGGCCAGGAGTAATATGGAAGGTGCAGAGGGCGGAAAGGAATGAGATTTGACGCGAGAAGCAATAGAGAAATGGCCGAGGCATGAGAATGTGAAAGATAGGGGGACGCTGTCGACCCGAGGGCGACGGCTCCCGTATGTGCCCTGATGAGAGTTCTTGAGGAAGTATATGGTTTTCATTCAACAGGAGAGTTTGCTCTCCTGTGCCAGATTG
Organism: Piper betle; assembly: GCA_033002965.1. Taxonomy (NCBI): domain Eukaryota; kingdom Viridiplantae; phylum Streptophyta; class Magnoliopsida; order Piperales; family Piperaceae; genus Piper; species Piper betle. The sequence continues at coordinate 16,100 of JAURVB010003982.1, forward strand.
ATATTAGTTATTTTCCGGGCCGGTAACACTCGTTACTGACGGTTTTTCTATATATATGTAGGTGAGGAATGCGAGCGATGAAAGCTGTCGGGACTGCGGAGGAGCAGCACAGAACCGCGCACACATGTACCTGCCGCGTGTAACGTATAATGACGGTGTGTTATTGCTATGTGAATGATAATTTTGATGTGTTTGTTTAGATAAATTGCTTGATATGAAATGAATGGATAAATATGAATGAGTAGTGAGTTTGGAGTTTAGGCTCGGTTCAATTGAAACGAAAGAGATAGTGATGAATGCTACGGTAGATTATCATGTTTTATCGTATTTTGATAAAATATTTATATACCTTGTTGTGGATAATTTTTAATTAAAATTTTCTTGCCGTTGCATGGTTTTGTTTTGCTTGCACATCATAGCATGCATGTAGGACTACGTTAGAACCCACGCATCCCATCCATGCATTTCACATTTGCATCTCCATCTTGAAACGCCGAGAGTAGATCCTGGTCGGCTTAACCGAACCCAGTAGATTAGCGAACGGTTCGGTCGCCGGTGACATTTCCGGGTCGGTTCACGGGTGAGCCGAAACGGGGTGTTACAATAGTGGTATCAGAGCCAACTCTTGGCATATGTTCTCTGAGAGCCAACTCTTGGCATATGTTCTCTGATACCAATAGTGGTATCAGAGCTAACCCTTGGTTGATTAAGATGGTAGATGCGTTACAGGTTACATGTGTGCCGAAGCTGCTCCAAGCTGTTCCGACAGGTATTTTTCTGTTTTAATGTTTTTGATTGTAGATTTCCTTACAAATCGGTAGTGTGACAGGCGAGTAGACTAGAGCAGGAACTACTAGCAGGATGGTGACACAGACCCGCCGGACGCAGATCAGGACCCCATCGCCTCCAGTAGCCAGACAGGACAGTCCTAGCCCTGTTCACAGTGACGCCGCCTCCAGTCAACCTAGGACTGCCATGCCACCAGTAGAGGT
>JAURVB010003983.1:0-32505 GCA_033002965.1 Piper betle
CAGGAGGACATTCATAATTTGAACTGATCACTCCAGTCTCAAGTTTTTATGGGACCAGAAAATCCACATAACAGCACAACAAAAATGGCTAGTGAAGCTGTTGGGATATGATTTTATCATTGAATACAAACCAGGAAAAGAGAACAGGGTAGCGGATGCATTGTCTAGACAACATGAAAAGGAACTCCTTGCAACACTTGATGACACAAAGAAGGACAAAGATTCTATCTCTTTAGCAGCAATTTCAATGGTGATACCAAGCTGGATAGAGGTAATTAAACAAGCTTATTCCACCTCTAAACAAATGTCAAAGCTGCGACAACAATATGTCTCCAAACTGGTCCTTGATAGATGATCTTCTTTTTTGCAAAAATAGAATTTATTTGAACTCTCAAATGGATGCCATACCCATCATTTTAAGGGAGTTTCATGACGGGACTCATGAATGTATTCAAAAAACTTTAAAGAGGTTACGAGCAGTCTTTTATTGGTCAAGGATGCATAAAGATGTTGTGGCTCATTTGCAAAATTGTGAAATTTATTAGAAATTCAAAAGTTCGACTTTAGCTCCAGCAGGCTTGTTACAACCTCTGCCTATACCCCAGTAAATATGGACTTCCATTAGCATGGATTTCATCAGTGGGCTGCCTAAGAGTAATGCAAAAGATGGCATTTTCGTAGTGGTCGATCGACTTTCCAAATATAGTCATTTTATAGCTATTGCTCATCCTTTCACAACTCAAATAATTGCTCAACTATTCTTTGAGGAAATTTTCAAGCTTTATGGGATGCCCACTTCCATTGTATATGATAGGGATCCCACTTTCACCAGTTCTTTTTGGAACGAATTGTTCAGATTATAAGGGGTGGCTTTTAACTATAGTTCAACCAACCATCCTCAAACTGATGGCCAAACAGAGGTCATCAACAAAGTTTTGGAGCAATACTTAAGGTGCTTTTCTGCAGATTGTCCACATACTTGGACTAAGTGGTTGCCTTGGACTGAATTTTGCTACAATACTAGTTTTCAGTTAGCAATACGTATGAGTCCTTTTGAGGCAGTGTACAACATGCCGCCTCCCACCTTGTTATCTTACATCCCTGGAACAGCCAAGACAACTGAAGTAGATGGACTGCTTCGTCACAGATATCAGTTGCTCCGAGAATTGAAAGAAAACTTGACGGCTTCCTTGCTGCGAATGAAGCATCATCATGATTTGCGGTGAAGGGATGTTGAGTTTGAGGTAGGGCAACAAGTTTATTTGAAGGTGCAACCTTATCGTCAACATTCTTTGAGGACAAAGAAATCCAACAAGCTAGCTGCAAAGTTTTATGGCTCATTTCCTATTATCCAACGCATTGGCCAAGTAGCATACAAGTTGCAGCTTCCTGCAGATTCACACCTTCATAATGTCTTCCATGTATCTCAATTAAAAGCTTCATTGGCAGCTAATGTTCATGTGCAACCTTCCTTACCTTCTGCTACTCAAATGGCGGACTGTTCTTTGTAACTTGTAATTTTTACTAACCTTGGGGTCAAGGTTCTTTCAAAAGGGAGGGTAATTGGTATGAATATAGTGAGTAGAGGAGTGTGAAAGGGCATTATTGTCATTGCAGGTGTTTGAATGGGATGGTCCAGCGCGAGACAAGAGAGCATGGGTTTGTGGTGGGTATAAAAATAGAGTCTGAAAATATAATTGGGAGTTTTTGATGAAATAGAATTTGTTGTTGTTTGTTATCCATCTTCCGACTCTCCAAGAAGAACAACCAGGGAACAGGATTCTCCTCTGCTCCCGTTCTCCATCCCCATTCTCGATTCCTCCATCCAATTTGCAGGAACGGAAAGCAGAGTAAGGGGAAGGAGCTTCTTGATCACGTTGGTGGAGAAGATCATATCAGATTGGTATGAATATAGTGACTAGAGGAGTGTGAAAGGGTATTATTGTCATTGCAGATGTTTGAATGGGATGGTCCAGCGGGAGACAATAGAGCATGGGTTTATGGTGGGTATAAAAATAGAGTCTGAAAATGTAATTGGGAGTTTTTGATGAAATAGAATTTGTTGTTGTTTGTTATCCATCTTCTTACTTTCCAGGAAGAACAACCAGAGGGCAGGATTTTCTTCTGCTCCATTCTCCATCCCCATTCTCGATCCCTCCATCCAATTTGCAGGTGGTCATCAAGATGGCGCCTACAAAGAAAAGCGGAAAGCAGAGAAAGGGGAAGGAGCTTCTTGACGACGCTGGTGGAGAAGATCATATCATACTACAACTACTAATAATAAAATTTTCTCATCAACCACCCTAAATAAATTTGGGCCATCCAATTATAGGTATGGCCCAATCAAATCTAAAACAAGATTGAAAATATCTCCATGCGGGTAAAAGAAAATAATTACCATGTAAGCATGATGATCCTGGTGGCTAATTAAACAAGCCAATCAAAATTAATACAAAAAAAGTAGGAAAATTTATAGTGGTGCACATTCATCCCTCGTAATCCTCTCTTGTTGATCTAATTATTTACTTAAAAACAAATCCCTATGATGCATCACTTGGGTTTAGTTAATTATGTACTTTTCCAACAGCTAATTGTTGTTTCTAATTGTCTTCCACGATCAATGGTGAGCATGAATAGGTCACACGCATAGAAGTGGGCATTGATTGGACGGCCATCAGACGAATTATTGTCTGCGTCTGTCCAAAATTTTGTCGGACAAAATTTATCCGACCTACTTCGGACATCGAATTGTCCGTCAGGCCCAAGCAGTGTCCGCGGATAGTCCGAAACCCTATGCGTCGTTGTTGCCTCCATCACTGCCTGCCCTCCGCCGTCACGCTTTGCACTGCCAGCGAACCTCTGTTGGAACCGTTGGAATCGGCTTGGCAAGCCTAACGCATTTACGACGTCAATGTGCTCGGCGGAGGTGGCAGCTCACCAAAAAATGGCTAAACAGAGGTAGTCGGTGGTGGGTGACTAGATCTGGCCGGCCTAGGCGGCGATGGGCTCCGCTTTTGTCGGGGAAGGCCGTGGGAGGGTTGGCAATGACAAAGCGGTGACTGGATGGCCGCGGCAACGGTCGTTGGTGGCGGAATCGACGACGCGAGGTGTCGTGGAGGCCGGGCGACGGCGAGAGCGCTCGGGGCATCACGGCAACGCCACGGCTGGGCCTGGTGGCAACAATCAGCGGCAGGGCGACGCGGCTGGGGTGGCCACCATGACAAGGGGGCGGCGCGGCATGGACGGGGAAGAGAAAATGGGTCGGGGGTTTGATTGATGGCAATATCGTAAATAAGACTTGACTCGCCCATGTCTCGAGTCAATAATAATTAACTCGGAATAAATCCTAAAAAAATCCATAAAATCAGAAAAAATCTCATAAAATAAAATAAACACTACAACATCATAATGACATTCTATAACTAACAATCCACCCAAATTCCCCGTAACGCGTCCTAACGTAGTAAACGGCCTAAACTAATTCCACAATCAACTATATATAAAATAAAAAAATAATTGGCATACTCTCATATATCCTGATAACTCATTATTTTCTATTGTATTCATGATGTTATCAGTATATACTTGGGTACGCATGACCCTCATGGCTCATACACCCGACCAGCATTGACTCAGTACACGTATTGTAAAACATACTCAACTTGAACTGATGATTAAACTGATCGGTTCATAAGCATAAAACCCTGACTCAAATCACTGGTTTTACATTATGTTTAAATGTGATATATTTTTTTCGAAGATGGATCATACAAGTTTATTATTAAATGTAACTGAACAAAGTAGAGGTGAAAATGATAGCAAAAATTCGATTGCTAAAGAAGGAAAATATATGAACAGTACATTATTAAAAAAGAGAAAAATAATATTCGGTGTATGCACCTATTTTGATAGAAAATATTAGAAGAATGGAACATCTCTTATTTGTCGTTATTATGAAAAGAAGTTTAAGGGAACTGAAAGTTATAAAACTATTAATTTATAGAAGCATATTAAAGGGAAATATCCTAATTTTAAAATAAGAAGATATAAAACATGAGTAATTAACTTTTTTGTATTTTTTAATGTAGGTGAGCTAGATGTAGAATCAATTATTACAATATTTTAGCTTTGAAGTATATTTAATATTGGACTATATTTTAATGTCAATGATTATTTTAAAGTTTCTATATGTAGATTATTTTTTGTTTGACTTTAAAAATTTAGAGTATTTTAACTAAATTATAAGTGATTTGATATGATTATTAATGTGAATATATAGTTCTAAATTCCTAAATATAAGAGTGACTTTTATCATTTTTATATGTATGTCATTTTTGAATATTTAAGATATCAAATATTAATTTTATGTATAAACTTAATTAATTTTACTATATATTTATATTTTAAAATTTTCATAAACTATAATATTAGTCTTACAAATATTGAAGACATTATATTATTGATATAAAATATCGGACACTCAGTCGGTCGTTCGGTCGGACAAAGAAATGTTCATGTTTGGTTTGTTTTAATTCGGTCGAATTCGGTTGTCAAATTCGGTTGGATATGCTTCATACATTGGACGGACGGACGGACAAATTCGGACGTCCACGCCTACCCCTACACACGCAGAGGGAAGTCGGACTTTGCAGCATTGAATGAGGTGACGGCCCTCGACTACGTGACGACGTCCTACTCCTGGGTGAAGCCGAGCGACACCAAGCGCGGCACCAATGGACCCAAGTGCTGCAAGCTATGGCTTCTCTTCAATCTACACCCCCTCTTCGTCCTAGGTCTGCCCAAGTACTTGGACGACCTCCTCCTCCACTCCTTCCACCTCCCTCCCTTCCTCGTCAAGTACTGCAACAAGCTCCACTCCTTCGTCTCCGGGGCCGGCGCCGCCGTCCTCGACGAGGCCGTCAAGATGGGGCTCGACAGGGACGAGGCCTCCCACAGCCTCGTTTTCGCCGCCTGCTTCAACTCCTATGGCGGATTCAAGGTCTTCTTCCCCTCCTCCTCAAGCTCGTCGGCCTAGCTGGCGAGGCCGTCCACGCCGCCGTCGCCGACGAGGTGAGGGCTGCCGTCCGGGCAGCCGGGGGGCAGGTGACCGACGCGGCCCTGGAGCAGATGCCGCAGGTGAAGTCGGCGGTGTACGAGGCGCTTAGGCTCGAGCCGCCGGTGCAGTTCCAGTACGGGAAGGCCACGAAGGACCTCGTCGTCTCGAGCCACGACGCTTCGTTCCTAGTTAAGAAAGGGGAGGTGCTGTTCGGATACCAGCCCTTCGCAACCAAGGACCCGAAGATCTTCGACGATGCGGAGAAGTACGTAGCCGACCGTTTCGTCGGAGACGACGGCGAGAAGCTGCTCAAGTACGTGCTGTGGGCGAATGGGCCGGAGACCGACAAGCCGACGGTGTAGAACAAGATGTGTGCCGGGAGGGATTTTGTGGTGGTGGGCGGCCGGTTGCTGGTGGTGGCGCTCTTCCTCCGGTACGACACTTTCACCTCCTTCAAGAAGGCCGGCGCCTCCAATGAGAAGCTTGGGTAGCTTGCTTGCTTGCTTTTTGAGTGTATAATTTGTCTTTGGTGTATGTGTATAAGTGAAATAAGGCTTTATGATGTTGTGGCTGTTTTCTTTTCTGCTTTATGTTTAATTAACTTATCTTCTCCCCTTAAAAAATATTTTGGAGATCACTTAGTATGAGTTATTAATGTAGATATTCCTGTATCAACTTAAATAAGACTTATCTCCGGCTATTATTTCTTGGATTGGGACAAAATTATTTTCTTATAATCCATAGCTCACATTAATTTAAGCTAATACTAGAATTTCTACACTTAAATAAATTTCTTAAAATAATTTGAAGGTAGATATTCAAAAGAATTGCAGTACTTGATGTGATTATGATTGATCAACTATTGTCATTTGAAAGCAAAATAAGACAAATTGGATCATTAAATTACAAGGTCATTTTTCGTTGGACTTTGTACACGAGCAATACTTTTGAAGCAATAATTATGTGTCTTTGGTGTAGGGGTTAAATTAAAAGATGGCCAGCTATATTACCTTGTGATGATCCGAGATTTTCTAAGTAGTTGGTCCAATAGTCAACTTGGTCAATTAGCTTGTACTTCAGAGGACATGAGTCATTAAAATAAATTTTAAAGAAGAAATTTATTTAATGTGAGCCGAATGTAAGCTGCCTCGAATAATTAGTTCTACATCAAATATTAATTGAATAATTAGATAAAATTTAGTATATTAAGAGGGATATATTTTAAATTTTGAATTTCAATTAATTATTTTTAAAAAAATTATTAAGCCCATAAATTTATACTTGGGCTAAACTTCAATTAATTATTTTTTACAAAAAATAAGCTTTTAAATTTATGCTTGAGCTGAGCTGTTATAGAAGATTTCAGAAGGTCATTATAATTATTAATGTTTAGCATTTAGCGCTTCTATTGACATAGAAAATTTGGATATAGTATAAAATTACTTATTTTTCAGAGGAAATAAATTAGTTCAATTTACATATTTAATCAAATTTAATTGTGCATCGAACCGCGCCAAGTAGAATTGGGTATGGAGGATCAATAACGACAAAGTGGTTATTGAATCTCCAAATTTGTCCACAAAAAATAGTCATTGAAGAAAGATATTATTATATAATAGCTAGATATATATATAGGAAATAAGTTTACCGTGATGCAGCACAACCATGTTGGCTGTGCTTGATCTTTTTTACGGCCGTTAGATTCTATCCAACGGCCGTAAAAACATCATGCCCAAAAGGATGTTCGCTGCTCTACCTGTACTTCTCCTATGGCACCGCGCAACACGGATCCGTGATTCTTCCTGCCCACCATGAACTATTGTCTCACAATAATTGCATCGACGAGATGAAGGCGAGAGCGTCGGCATGGGAGTCCAGTGAGGAGGCGGGGAGTAGAGTATAGCGCCATCGGAAAGAAGGTGGGAGGCATCGGCACACTCTGTTTCTCCCAGGACGCCGCGTAGCAACGCCAGCGGGATGAAGGCGGGAGGTGTCAGCACAGGAATCTGGTGAGGAGGCGATCACTCAGTCCACCATTGGCATCGCCTTGATCGATGCCATTGCCGCCAGCTAAGTTGGCTGTTCTGTTTTCTCCCAGAGCTGTGCGGTGTTGGTTCCTCTGTTTTTCCCAAGACACCGTGTAGCACGGTCGGCTGGATGAAGGCAGGAGGCGTCGGCATGGGAGTCCAGTGAGGAGGCGGTCGAGTAGTCCACCATTGGGATCGCCTCGATTGACACCCTCGACGCTGGCTGAGTTGACTACTATGTTTCTCCCGAAGCTGTACGGCGTTGGTTCCCCCGTTTCTCTCAGGGCACCACGCAGCACGACTGGCAAGAGACGTCGGCTAGCAGAGGGCAGCTGGCAATGGGGTGGCGTGGCAAAACAGAGGGAGGGGGGGGGGGATCAGTAGGTAGGGAAGAAAGGGAGAAGGTCGGGGGAGAAAAGAAATAGGCTTGGGTGTGGGGGTAGTTTCATATTAAAAATTTGACTCACTCTAGAAGCGAATCAATATTACGAAATACATCCCGAAAATATTAAAAAATACAGTAAAATACCATAAAATAAAATAATCGAGTTTTAACTCGAATAAAATGCTCTAAAAATATTGTGTTTTTTCATATTTTTCTGGATGTATTTTGTAATATTGACTCGTGTCGAGAACGAGTTATGTTTTTATTACGAAACTACCCCCACTCCTAAACCTAGTTCTTTTCCCTAAATTTATCCTCTGTTTCCCCGCCAACGTACTAGTGAGATCTCTCAATTTAGTCTCACATCTAATACTAAGTGGGAATGAACTATAGATCTTTAACTTGGGTTAATCATTTTAAAGAAATGACTTAGGCCCATTACGTTAAACTTTAGGCCAGGTCATTATAGGTGGTATAAAAGTAATCTGGTTCCGTGTTAGATGGTGGGCTGGACTAGGGACGTTGGCTAGGTTGCCGGTCACAGGCCAGAAAGGTCGTGGGCTGGGGCTAGCAATGGGTTTGACTAGGGACGTTAGCTAGGCTGCCGGTCACGGGCCAAAAAGGCCGTGGGTTGGGGCTAGCAATGAGCCAAGTATAGGCATTTCGGGGATAAAATTTTTTAAGATGGGTGGATTATGAGATCCCTCAATTTAGTCCCACATCTAATACTAAGTGGGAATGGATTATAGATCTTTAACTTGGGTTAACCATTTTAAAGAAATGACTTAGGCCCATTACGTTGTACTTTGGGCGGGGTCGTTATAGTACTAATGTGGTAAAAATGACGTTCTATACCTATTAACCCACCTAAAAATAATAAATAACTCATAAGTAAACGACCTAAAACTAATTTTACGATTCACTATATATATATAAAAATAAACCGGCATACTCTCACAATAATTCATTTTCTTCTACTGTATTTATAACATTATCATCATATACTTAAATACAAATGACCCTCATGGCTCATAAGCACGGCCGGCCTTGGTTCGGGTCATGTCATTTTATTTTATTATTTTCTTATCTCATTAGCATGCATTATTTATTATTTTAGGGTGGGTTAACTGGTCTAGAACATGTCATTTTATTTTATTGAGCATATTTTATTTTTTGTATTCTATCATAATTATTTTATATTTTTTAAAAAAATTATTTCGTAATATTGACTCAAGTCAGGAGCGAGTCAAGTTTTATTACAAAATTATTATATATATATTTTACATTTATTTCGTAATATTGACTAGAGTGGGGGTGGCAATCGCTCGGTATGGGAAGAAATAAGGGAGAAGATTAGGGGAGAAGGAAATGGGTTTAGGTGCGGGGGTAGTTTCGTAATAAAAACTCTGACTCGCTCCCGACTCAAGTCAATATTACGAAATACTTCTCGAAAAATATAAAAAAATATAATAAAATACCATAAAATAAAATAATCAAGTCTAATGGATTATTTTATTTTATGGTATTTAAATCTACTTTTTTCATATTTTTTGAAATATATTTAGTAATATTGACATTAGTTAAGAAGGAAATGGGTAGAGGTAGTTTCATAACAAAAATTTAACTAGGTCTTGACTCGAGTCAATACAACAAAATATATTCTGAAAAATATTAAAAATATAGTAAAATACCATAAAATAAAACAATTGAGTTCTAATGGATTATTTTATTTTATGGTATTTTACTCTATTTTTGGGATATATTTCATAGTAATGACTCGAGTCGAGAGTGTGTAAAATTTTTATTACAAAATTACCCCTGTCCATTTCTTTCCCGATTCAAGTCAATATTACAAAATATATCTCGAAAAATTTGAAAAAAATAGAGCAAAATTCAATAAAATAAAATAATCCATTAGAACTCGATTATTTTATTTTATAGTATTTTACTGTACTTTTTATATTTTTTAGGATTTATTTTGTAATATTGACTCGAGTTGGGAGCGAGTTAAGTTTTTATTATGAAACTAGCCCTGCCTATTCCCTTCCTAACAATAGTCAATATTACGAAGTACATCTCAAAAAATATGAAAGAAATAGAGTAAAATACCATAAAATAAAATAATCCATTAAAACTCGATTATTTTTTTATTTTATTTTACTGTATTTTATATATTTTTTGAGATGTATTTTGTAATATTGACTCCAGTTGGAGTGAGTCAAATTTTTATTACGAAACTACCCCTGCCCATTTCCTTTTCCTTTATTTTGCCTCATCAATACTCTGTTTTCCTACCCCTATTTTGTCGTGCCACTCGACCGCCGGTGACCTTGCCGTCGGCCACCATAGCCTCCCTTTCTTTCCCTTTTACCTATTGTTTTCCTTCCCCAACCACCCACTGCTGCCCACCTTGCACGTGTTGCCACCAGTCACCAACCACGGCAATGACTTCCGGTGACCATCCCTAGCCTATTCCCCTCCCTTTCCGACTCTTCCCTGGGTGACCTAAGGTGGTGCAGCAGGGGGTAGGGCCAGGGGGAAGCATGGCACGACGGGGATGCGGGGCACAGCGGAGAGGGGGAGGGGGAGAAGGGCGCAGTGGCCGAACCGGGGAAGAAAGGGGGGGGGGAAATTGATTTATAACCGTTGGATTGAATCTAACGACTGTAAATCAAATGTAGTACAACCATGTTGGTTGTGCTGTTACACCAAACTCCTCCTATATATGAGGTAGCATGTTATTATGTTAATATTTCTGCGTAAATATATTATTATACCTATATCTGTACAATAAATCAAGAAAATACTACGTGTAAAGATAGTCGCAGAATATCATACTTTGTCAACCAAGACAGTGACACTTCATCGTGACATGTTACAATCGGGTAAGAGGGAAGCCTACGAGAGAAGTACCCATCCCATGTAACAAAGAAAATTTTTTATTTCCCTTACATGTGGAAACCAAATTGTCTATTCTGTCCTACAGACTACCAGTTTTGGCCGCGTGACAGTTCAAACGGCAGCCTAAATTAGACATGATTTATAATAGCTAGATATATATGATTTAGCTTGTTATTATGTTAATATTTCTCTGCAGATATATTATTATACCTGTATCTGTAATATCTTTGTCGTTGAGGAAAGATGTGGAAAGTCTCCCTCGTACTGACCACACACATATTGACATGGAATTGTGTCCGAAATGTTCACGTGGGTACAGAACAGATTTTTATTTAAACTTCTAAAATTATGCTTTTCACAATGCTGCCTTCGAATTATTTTTCTATATCTCCCTTCATAGATAAAATAATATAAAAATAAAAAACAATAAATATCAAATCCTCGAATACAATTACTTTAAAAAACATATTTTTATGCGTAAGCCTTAATAAATGAACGTACCATTAATTAACAACTAATAAAAAATTAATCTTCAATAAAATAAAGGATCTTTTTTTAATTCTGCTATGTAAATTAAAGTTATATGTAAATTTAGTATATATAAGAAAAGATTATAAAAGATTACAAATATGTATCGATAAGTGAAAAAAGAGATAAAGTCACGCACTCGGAGCGAGAACATAAAAAATTACATGAAGACAACAACTCAAGTAAAATACAACGTGTAAATATAGTGATAAAATGTAATACTCTGCCAACCTCATGAGAGCAGTACCCATCCCATATACAAAAGAAATTATTTATGTACCGTACACGTGACAACCAAATTGTCCATTCTGTCCTACACACTACAGTCTTGCAAGTTCTGGCCGCATGACAGTTCAAACGGCGGCCTAGATTAGGCATGGCTCAGGCCACTGCAACCTCCGCATTTATTCTCTGCCCTTGGGATTAGATCTGAGGGTCCTAACTAACGAAGCCTCCTTGCATAAAATTATGTTCTACAACTTATCGACGACGATTAGGACTCTTAAATGAACGAGTGAACTGAACTTAATTCATGTTCGAACTTGTTCGAATAGTTTAAAATTTATTCGAACTTAATTCAAAATTAAACGAATTTTAAATATACATATTCGAACTCTATTCAAATATTTTTTATGTGTTCGAGTTCGAATTGAACTATAAATCAATTTCGAGTCAGGTTCAAATTATAACCGAATTAAATTAAGTTGCATACTACATTGCTTAAATTTGACTTGAAAATTTTAAATTTAAACTTGAGCATTCAAATGTCAAATTTTAAGTTGAGCCGAGCCAACCTAAATGCTAAATAGTCACAAACTGGCTACTCAATTAACAGCCCAACGACAATGATGGCCATCTTTCCCATCACGAAGCCGTCACCTTCCCTGCTCCCTTATTTTGTAGTTCCATCTAGAAACAACAGTACTGTAGTCTTGGCTGCCTCTTGTTCAAGGTCGTCCAATGGGAATTCTGCTTTCATATCTTAAACATTTCCCAGCGTGTGAATTACAATTGATTAGCAGAAACTCGTAACTCATCTTAGAGAAAACGGCATTCCAGAAGAAGAGCCTCAAAATGGGACCAAGAGCGGCTGGGACAACCACACGGATCCTTAGTAAACAATTTTAAAATTTCAATAACAAAAAATTATATACCATTACCTATGCATATCTAGTTATTTATTCTTTGCTGTCCTATCCAATCAACACAAGCTCAAGAGCATCCCACAAATTGCGAGCTTGTCCCAAAAAATAATCCAGGATCATCGTAGAAGCGTCAATGCTATGGTACCAGACAAATCAGCGATAAGTTGAAGACGTTAACATATCATGCGTTTTTCATTCTATATTGACAACTGCAAATATTTGTAGGCAGTCACTAATTGATTCTATTAGGGTAAGGTAAGTTTACTCCGAGGTAGGCTTTTTCAGAGCTGGTTCAGCACCACTTGAGGACACATTCACGCGCTTGACTCCTCGTCCCACAACCCCCAAGTCTGTGACAGTTGCTTCCTTTCCACTTGAACCATTAGATGCAGATGCAGATGCAGATGCAGATGCAGATGCAGATGCCGCCAGTGAACTTAAGGCGCCATTACCTATCTGGCCAGTCTCTTTAGAAGCTAAGTTCTGTTGTGTGATAAATGCACTTGATTTCGAGCCCATGATTTTCATAAGTTCTGAAACCACAGACTTAGGATTCTGAGCTGCTTGCTCCAGGTCTTCAAGCTGCCATGGAACAAAAAATTTCAGTTGTTGTTTGCATAAGAAAGACATGAAAGCCACTTTTTTCATTACCTTTTTCTCCAGGTCATTCAGAAGATCACTGAGTGCCTTTATCTCTTTGAGCTTTTCCGAAGTTATGGATGCCTGAGACTGATCATCAGCACTTTGGTTTAAGTCCAGAAGACTTGCCTCTCCTGCCTTCGCTGTTGAGACACCCAAATCTTTAGTTTCCTGTTTAAGACGCTCTAATCGAGCTCCACATAAAGATATCGCCTTTTTGCAGTATGGAACAGCCTCATCCACCCTTGCTGAAAGTTCCAGCACCAAGGAAACTCGAAAGTTTCTAAAAGTTTTGGAATTAAGGTTAAACAATGAAGAAGTCAGAATATATGTACAGTGTCTTGCTGGTAAACCGGATTTCAGCCTAAACCAAGGGGATAACTCGTGCATGGTAAAACACATGCACAATGTTCAACCCCAATATCAGACAATGAGATATATGCATAGACAACACAATTTGGACGATTAATACATTGAACAATTATCTCGTTCAATAGGAACATCATCATAAAGCATATGAAAGAAACAACAAACTAAATTAGCAGGTAAGTTGAAATTTGGAAAGATAATTTGCATTTGCGTGATTTCCTTCCATTATTAACCACACTAGGGTTTTTTATTATGCAAGTAAAATGATCATTCAACGGTAGAGGAGAGTACACTAGCTTCAACAATGAGTACTGCTATCAGCAAAGAGAACATCAGATCTAGAAATATCCAACTTCTAATTTAACAACATAAATAAAAAAAATCTTATAAAGAAAAACTACAACCTAGCAGTGTGATGATATTTCTGAAAGTAACCTCATGCATAAATCAACATTCAGCACAATTATTGTACTTCAATAATGACAAAAGCAGATTCTCATTTACCGAAAAAACTCTAGAACACCCATATTCAAAGGAAAGCTCCACCAGCCCCACACTATGAAAAAAGAAATGTTTTATGGACAGCACAAAGATTCAATAAAGGATACATTTCAGCAATGTGGCGACTGTCTGGTTGATCAAGGTGTTCCAAGATATTCAAAGCTTTTAAATAGTCACTTAGGGATGTCTCAATGTCCTCTGCGCATTCAAAAACCATCAACCATCAATAACATAAAAATACTAAACTAATAACAAAATAACAAAATGGAAGGCTACCACCTCGTTCTAAGGATACTTCACCCAGGGCTTCCAAAATCTCAACTTTTTGCATTGTATCTTCTGGTTGCTTTTCAACGATCGCCCTTGCAACATCCAGCATTTTCCAAGCAAGATCCAAGTCGGACTCATCTCCGTCTTCTTCCCCTTCCACATCTTCATCTTCACTTTTATCACAACCATCTTCCACATCTTTCTTGGCAGATCCTGCATATTGAAATAATAAAAGAAAAAAGGAAACTTCACAAACGCTAAACCATTTTACATAAAAATAACATGTTTGGCTCGGATGGAAGCAAAAAACTGTGCTATTTATAGGCCATACCAATTTGAATATCTTAAAATAACATGTTGGTACAGATACAAAAGATACTAATGTACTTCTAAAGACAAAACATAACAAAATAATGTAATCATTAAACAACATGTAACACGCATGATATAAAAGATAGTCTTGATGCATGTGTGAGAGTATTAAGGAACCTTTTAGCCATGGCTAATGTGCAATATTAGCAACCAGTGTCTGGATGTCTAACAATTAACTAGAAATGTGGCATCTATAGCAAACAAGATAAGAATGCAGGCACTATTCATGGAAAGAATAGAAAGAGAATAACTTTCCATGATTTTGCATCTTAGAAGAGGAAACAAGGACAAAATACAAATATTATAAATGTAGCATGTAAATTTGAACGAGGGTTTCTTTTTCTTTTTAATACTACAAAAATGGTTTTAAATATGGGAATCTCCAATGAAAAGAACTAGAGTTTTGGGCATGTAAGTGTTACATCCACAAAACTTCCCAGTAAAGCTATGACCTTGGGGCTTTGTCCAAGGCTACTTAATAATATCATAAAAAGCTAACTGCAGCAACAATAATGGCCAAAGATCATGATCAACCAATGGCTGACCATAACATGACATGCTCAGGCAAATTGACCAACTTTTGCAAGAAGCCACACCCACATAGGTCAGTTGCATAAAAAATGTGGATTAACTAGCTGGCGTCATTCCCAACCAATCACTCTATAAGGTAAGCATGCATACATAACATCAATTTTGCCTTATGCATATTCTACCATACCTGCTCATTATTGAAGCTAACAAATCAACAAATTAAACGGGATACAAACCATCATCTGCTACTTCCATATGTGCCTTGTGTTTCTCCGCAGCAACTGGAACAGAAGAATCTTCATCTTTTTCTCCAGCATCACAGGACATGGCCTCAATTACGCCATTAGTTTCAATTTTGGCAGAAGAACTACTGCATTGCCCATCCATATTAGCAGCAGCAGCTTTAGAACTCCCAATATTAGGGTCTTTCGGAATGTCGGCCAAAGGATCAGACTCATCTTGTGCTTTATAGAGCAATGCACGCCCATATTCATAGTATGCCTTTACACAATCAGGGGACAGTTCACCATGAAGGCTTACACTGATTAAAGAAAAAAAAATTAGACATTCCAACTATCAAAATCTTCATTCAAGAAAAGCTTCATACTTCCATGCATTTAACTACAACAACCAAATTTAGAACTCCGAAACTCCTAAAAGAATCAGATATGCAATAAATAGTCACAAACTAAATTATCACAAATCAAATAGAGAACTCCTAAAAATAGACAAATCACGTCAAACTAAACTATCACACATCATGTATAGAACTTATAGAACTCCTAAAACAGTTAGATATGTGATACATAGCCTCAAAATACAAACAATTCTTGATCCAATAACAAATTCAATTCCAAAGCTACCTGGACAACATGCAACAATTGTACATCACGAGTGCACAGAGCAGCATCAACAGCCTCAAACATCCACAAGCCAATTCAAAACAGGAAGCTCCTAATCACACATGAACATATCAAGTTTTATCCAGCATTGACTATCACAAATCAAACATATAACTCAGAACAACTGTAAAACAGTCAGATATGTGATAAATAGCATCAAACTACAAACATTTCTTGATTAAATCATCACCTACAATTCCAAGCCCACCAGCCAAACAAGCAACAACAATACATCACGGGCACAGGGAATAGCATCAACATTCTGATATATCCACAATCCAATTCCAAACAGTAAGCTTCAATCAATCACACATTCATGGAAGCAAATATATCAAGTGTTTTTCAGCAGTTGACTATCAAAAATCAAATATAGAACTCCTAAAATTCATAATACAATCAGATACACCATGGATAGCCCCAAACTAAAAATAATAATAATAAAATAAAATAAAATATTCCATCAACACGTTCAATTCCAAACCCACCAGCCAAACAATAAACATCAATATATCTCCATCAACATTATGATACATGAAACTTCAACAATCCAATTCAATGCAGTAAGATTCCAATCACACAATCATGTAAGAGAATATATCAAGTCAAGCATTTGACTATCACAAATCAAATATAGAACTCCTAAAGCTCACAGAACAGTCAGATATAAATAGCATCAAACTACAAACATTTCTTGACTCCATCTACACTGTCAATTCAAAACCTACCAGCCCAACAATCAACAACAACATGTCTGCATCACATTCTGATGCATCATCCACACTCCAATTCACAGCAGTAAGCTCCCAATCACACATTCATGGAAATGAATATGTACAAGTGTTTTTCAACATTTGACTTTCACATATCAAATATAGTCCTCCTAAGAACCATGAAACAGTCAGACTTGCAATAAATAGTATCCAACTAAAAAATTTCTTGATTCCACCAACACCTATGATTCAAAACCCACCAGCCCAACAAGCAACAACAATACATCACAAATGCCCTGAGAAGAATCAACATTCTGATATATCTACAATCCAGTTCAAAACAGTAAGGTCCCAATCACACAGTTATATCAATTGTTTTCCAACATTTGACTGTCACACTTATATCAACTTTTCTTAACTCTCCTAAAACAGTAAATAGCATCAAACTACAAACATTTCTTTCTTCCATCAACACCTTCAATTCCAAAAATGCCATCCCGACAAAGAGCAAGGAACATATCACGGCTGCATAGAGTAGCATCAAAATTTTGATACATCCACAATCCAATTCAAAACAGAAAACAACCAATCACACATTCATGGAAGTTATAAAAATCCCATTTTTTTCTTTTCTGAAAAACATTCAGCAAAAAGGGGAACTTTAGAGGGAGGCGAAGCCCTAACCAAATCTCTACGGCGCGGCTAAGGCAGTCGACGGCGGCGTCGTTGTCGCCGGCCTTTCTCAGTTTCTTCCCCTTCTCGATCAGCTCCTCGGCGTAGGCGAGCGTGCTCGTGTCATCCCCATCCACCACAACCTCCTGCTCTTCCTCCTCCTCACCCTTCTCGCCCTCTTCCTCCTCCGCCGGCAACCCTCCCTCGGCGTCCGGCCCTTGAGGCTGCGGCGGCGGCGCTTCTTCTTCTCCGGCGGCGGGGGCCGGATGTTGGTCGGAGGGAGGCTCCATGGGCAGCAAGGTGGGAGCTTTAGCGGCAACTGCTTCTTCCCTCCATAAACCACTTCCTTATGGGGTTATATATATATATATATATATATATATATATATAGATGCAGGAGAAGGTTTGAGGTGGGTTGCCTGGCAGTGGCACCTCATTGATAACCGTTAGATCTTAATCTAGTGGCCATCAATTATTTGACATCTCCTCATCTTTCCCTCCGCTCATAGTGTTCCCCAAGGCAACCTTCCCACCCCTGCCCCTCCTGCTGCCATGCCCCCGCTCACCGCCGCACCCCCACCGGTCACCGTTCCCTAGCCAGCTATGCCCCTGCCTGTAGTGCACCACCGCCTGCAGTTGTGGCCCCCCTCTCATTCCCCCCTTGCCACCCCTTCCATCCCCCTGCTGCCCTCTCTCCACCCCTGCCCACAACCGCGGCCCCCCCACGCGTTCACGGCCCCTGCCCGCCACGGCAGCCCGGCCAAGTGTTCCCTACCCTCCTCCGGCCACCCCCTTCCACCCCCTGTACCCGCCTGTAGCCGCGGCTCCCTGCCCCCGTCCTCGCTTGCAATCGCAGTCCGCCTATGGTGTAATTGTCCCCCTACAGGCGGCGAGGTTGTCGATAGTGGCGCGACAAAACAGAGGTGTAGGAGGAGGAAATGACAATGGCAATTTCGTAATAAAAACTTACTCGTTCTCGACTTAAGTCAATATTACAAAATAAATTTTATAAAAAAATAAAAATAAAATACCATAAAATAAAAACTTGACTCGTTCCCGACTCGAGTTAATATTTCTAAATTTTTTAAAAAATAAAATAATTTCGTAATAAAAACTTGCAAATCAAATTTTTATTATGAAATTATTTTATTTTTAAATTTATTTCATAATAAAAACTTGACTCGATCCCGACACGAGTCAATTTTTTATTATGAAATTATTTTAATTTATTTCGAATAAAAACTTGACTGATCCAAACTCGAGTCAAGTTTTTATTACGAAATTATTTTATTTTTATAAAAAAATATTTAGTAATATTGACTCGAGTTGGGACTGAGTTAAGTATTTATTTTGTAATATTAACTTGAGTCGCGAGCGAGTCAAGTTTTTATTACGAAATTGTCATTGTCATTTCCTCCCCCTACACCTCTATTTTGTCGCGCCACTGCCGGCTGCCTTGG
The DNA here is from genome assembly GCA_033002965.1 of Piper betle. Lineage (NCBI taxonomy): Eukaryota > Viridiplantae > Streptophyta > Magnoliopsida > Piperales > Piperaceae > Piper > Piper betle. The sequence continues at coordinate 18,469 of JAURVB010003983.1, forward strand.
GGGGCCGTGTGGGGACAGCGACGTCTCAGGCAGAGGGGGGAGGAGGCGGCGGCAACGGCGGGCCAGGAGGGGGTGCAGCTATGAGCGGAGGGAAAGCAAGGGAGGGAAGAAGGGGGGGGAGGGGGAGGAATGTCAAATGATTGATGGCAGCTGGATTTCAATCCAATGACCATCAATCAGGTGCGCTACCTGCGCTGCAAAAGCCATGCAACGTACCTCAGACCTTCTTTTATATATATATATATATATATATATATATATATATATATATATAAAGTTTAGAGTAATCGAGACTATTTGTAGTACTAAAGTCAAAATAAATTAAGGATATTTAGGTAAGTGACCAAGTCCAAGGCCTAGTAAGTCGTCAAAAGCAAGATTGGCGTGAACGCAATTGGATTGGCTTCTCCTAAGAAAACTTTAGTTTATAATGGCTTTCTTATTAAACATGGTTAAGAAAACTCAAAACCCATCCAATTCTAAGATTACTTAACAAATAGTGTACAATAATATTGAACAAAAACTAAAAAAGTAGAATAGCCATAAGATAAATCTAATTAAGGTATATAATAAAGGATTAATAGAATTTAGACAATCTTATATTATTAAAACCTTTAAAAAAAGTATAAGTATAGGAAATATTATCGAATCTATCTTTTTATTAAACAATAAAATAATAGAAGAATGAAGCTAAGATTATAAATATATTCATTTAGGATTGGTACAAGTTGCTGTCAAACCTTTAACAATAAAAGGCTTAAATACTTCATTCTTATTATGCCTTAGAGATAAAAGATATAATAAATTTTAATATTCATTATTAGGAATAATTGAATCAAGCTTATGTAATGGACCTGTATATTTTAATTGCTTTCCAAATTATTCATTAAGCTTAAATGATTCGCATATTAAAGAAGTATTATCCTTGAATCTCCAAACCCCAAGGATATGATATGCTACTTGGAGCAATGAACATATGTGTGGTATATAGGGTATGCTTAAAAGCAATGACCACCATTTGCCCAAACTCCAAGATCATGCCATGCAAAGGAAAGAAAATACTATTCTAGATAGATATGTATAAAACAAATATTTCTATACCTAAGATGATAACATGGTCCGAGATAAATTACCTAGTCATGGAAATTAGAAAAATTAATTCCTCCAAAACCAATACATAGAGAAACAAAAAAATAATTGAGAATATAAATGGAGATGTTGAGATCTTCTTTGGAAGGCCTAGCATTTCTAGTCCATCATTTTTAGAGACTTCTTCATCAAGTGTAAAAGGAATATACATATATGAACAACAGATTCCACATGGAATTTACACCGATGAACCATCATTCTCTGAAATGGATTTAAAAATTAATGCATATCAAGTTTAACCTAATAAAGATAAATGTTCTCAAGAATTTATGTTACCTAAATATGATAAATTTAGAAGTTGTTATTTTAAAAAATTTAATAAAGAACAATTAGATGAATATAAACAAAAATATTATGATCATTTAAAACAATTAGGATTCGAGATACCATTTGTAAAATGGTTTAATGAGGAATTTTATCCTAAAATTTAAGTTTTAAAAAAACTAGAACTTGGGATACCATTGATGGTAATACAATAACCAATAAACATCCTCTTGTAAGAAATATTAAACATCAAAATATGAAAGCTACTTCTTATGTAAAAATAGGTAAAAAAACTAACAAAGATATAGCAATAATAATCAAGCAAAATAATTATACTCATCTTCATTTACAAACATTAGCCTCTCATCTTTCTCAGATTGAAGAAAAATGGATATAAAGAGAGAAAAGAAAAGAGAAAGTTATAGATAATGAGAAAATAAAGCTTGTATTAATTAAACCTTCTATATTATCTGCTTTAGGATTTAACACTAGAATTTCTTTAAATGGGGATTTTTTAGAAAAACTAACTAAAAGATTAGGTACTTTAAAAATTAATGAATTTATGAAAGTTATATGTGAAACATATAATATAGAAGGATTAATAAATCAATTTTCTACCGATAAAAATAAAATGGCCAAACCTTTGACACAAGAACCTCTCTCACCAAACCTATGACATAACAACCTCTTTGTAAAACCCCATTTTTTGCTCGATTTTAGTTTTTCTCTATTCGGGTTAGTATCGAGTCAGTTCGAGCAAGCTCAAGTCAGAGTAATTTTCAAAATATGTGTATGGGGCCTAGATGACCATATGAGTATGTTATGACGGCTGACTATGCCCGACATACATATGATAGCTTCAGTTATGATACTGTATAAAATAAGTTATTAGTATATACACGAGGTATACATATCATTTTTATGAGTTAGCCAGTATTATACGCCTAGATCTAGGCCATTACAGTGTTTAGTATCCGTTTGGGATTTTTAGGGTATCTCATTTACATGCATCATAAGGATTTTAGATCATCGGATTGTGCCCTTTTGGACCCAACTTGATTGAGTCATAGATTTTTGTCCGATTGAGTTCAGGGTCTCAATCATCAGATTTTGCCATATGGCACAATCTGAGAGTCGGTGAGGGAGTTTTTGGAGCCAGTCTACACCACCGCCGCCATCGTTTGGGCCGTTTTCCTATGCCGGCGAGCCACCTCCTGCTAGTTTGACTATCCACACAACTTCTATTCACTGAGATCTTCATTTTGGGACAACCCACAACGTCGCCGGACCTATCGGCATTCTGCCCTCTTTCCTGCTATTTTCCGGCTAGCCAGTGGCCAAACTTCACCGATCATCCCGACCAGAGCCTCCACCTTGACGCCCCCTGTCGATCCTGACTGGTGGTGAGCCCAACCCGGCCGCCGTTGGGGTTTTTCAGTGGCGGGCACTATGGCCCCTTGTCAGACTAGTTCACCCGTTTGCCTGCCTACAACCGCGCCTGCCAACCATGTCTGAGTCCACCCGTCCAGTTCAGGTCCGCCTAGCCAACCCAGCCCATTTTCCAGTTAACCCAAAACCTGTTGGTTTAGCCCATTTGGTTTAGTCTGGTTCAGCTTGTTTTCGGACTATTTTTGTCCGTTCTTGTACCGCTTTTGGTAATTCGAGAACCTCTATGTTAGTTATGATGCATATTCACTTGATTAGCATGATTGGATGTTATGATTTTTATTTATTTATTTATTATTTTATTTATTTATTTATTTATTTATATTTATATGTTTATCATATATGATGAATGTTTACATGATTATTTATTATTGTTAATATTATATTTACTTATGAAAATTAGTCTTATTATGTGTACTAGATTATATGTATTTATTTATTTATTTAATTGTTCGTTATGTCTATGCTATTATTTATTTGTATTTAATTATGTATTCTTGTATTGTATGACTATGTTATTATTAATATTCATGAATAATGAGTATTAACTATTTATTTATTTATTTATTAAGCTATTATATATATATATATATATATATTTATATGTTTACTAACACTAGTGTATGTTGATAATTCCTCGTGTTTACCTGTATATTTATATAGTATAATTATGTTATTATTTTCTGATTAGATTATTATTCTTGTTTATGTATTTATTATTTATCTAATTATCTATGAGTGCATTTTTTATTTGCTTATTTATTTATTATTTATTATTATTATGTCTCAATTTTTGTGCCACATGTTTAGTTATAGGTTTGTTAGCACTGTTTTCTTTATTATGATGTATTGATTATATGAGCACATACCACGAATATGCATCATATAGATATGTTAGTATTTTACTTAATAGTAGGTTCCGATGTAGGTTTCGAAGTTGAACTCGCTTTAAATGTGTAGATACGCTTGGAGCTTGGACCACAAGGTAGTAGAACTCTCCATCTTTGCTTGACTCCTTACATGTTGAGTTTAACTATGTTTTAGACGTAAGACGACATCAGAGTCATTTATCGGATCCCTCCATTGTCGGGCTATTTGGCTATGTTTTCTACACATATGTTTAATAAAATTACAAGGATCAAATGCTTTGTTGGTTTTCGAACTTAAGCTCCAAAAATTTATAATACAACCTATTCCCTAAGCCTATTATATATGTGTGTGCATTTTTATGGATTTTACAAACAAAAGAATGAGTGGTACATAGATATGTTTGGACCACACTAATACTCCTTCAAACCCTTAGGTAGTGCGATGTATGAGGGTATTGTATAATGCAGCACATTTCCAAAATTTGTAGCACTAATTTAACTGTTCCTTTTGCCACTCAAGTATCGTGGTGGATGATATGGAAGGTGTGAGGGCGTAAGCATTGTATGTATGAATATGAACATTAACTGTGCATGCAAACCGACACTTGCTTAAGTATGTTTGATTAGCGTTCGATGTGAGGCAATCTTGAAGTTTCATAAGTTTTTGTGGGTAATAGAATACCCATTTTTCCAGATTGTATTAGTTATTTTTCTAACTAGTAACACTCGTTATTGATGTTTTTCATATAATATGTAGGGCTTGCAAATCCTAAGTCGACTTTAGTAGAAGGATAGATAAACGCTACACACACTTAAGCTCAGCGTATTTATTTCTTTTCTTACTTTTACTTATTTGATGTGTTTGGACGCGTATTTAACAATGTCTTCCATTCTCATGACACCAAGTGGGTTGTTTCAATCTATTTTATCAATCAAGTCTTACCGACCAACAATTTTAAAACATGATGTAACAACCCGGCCCAAAGTGCAACGTAATGGGCTAAGTCATTTCTTCAAAAGTGTTTAACCAAGTTAAAGATCTATAGTCTAATCTCACTTATAAATAGAATCTTAGCCCGATAGGTATTAGATGTGGGACTAAGTTGATGGATCTCACAATCCACCCACCTTAGGAAATGTCGTCCCCAAAATTCCTACACTTGGCCTGTTTCTACCTTAGCACATGCCCTTCTCTAGCCCATGACAGGCAGCCTTAGCCAACGTCTCTAGTCCAACCCACAATCTAATATACAACCAGGTTGCTCTGATACCACTTATAACGAATTGCCCATTCCGAGCCACGAGCCAAGTGTTACTAAATAAAACTAAGTATCTCATAAAGTAATTTTCTATTAATTTTCAAGATTTTAAATAAACCCATGACATAAAATTTAATATAACAAATGCTCAGAATAATATAAGCCCCATGAACCGAACAGAAATCCCACTGTCATGCAAACAACCTAAAAGTATACCAACATATAGGAGACAAAAATAATAGTCTAATAAGAGAGTCCTCCAGCTGTCCTGACTTTACCCATCTTTCCCTTTATGCTCATACCTATGGATGCAATTCCACGTTAATGATAAAAACACTAAGTTATATAATTACAAGAAACAAGTTAATATATTCCAAAACATCTGAGTTTAAGTCTTTTAATGATTATGAGCCTATGCCGAGCTCTTATTATGCCGGTAGGGTGGCCACCCATCCAACTACAATCCCATGTATGCGCTCACACACTACGTGACCCTCGACCTATAGTTACCGATGTTTGTCATTGCACCCTCTCGGTATCCCAAGTGTATAATGAGTCGTCTTGCACCACTGTGCCTTGTCACCCCTTTCAGAATGGGGGCAAGTATTTAATCTTTCAAGAAATTTAAGGGTGTTGCCGCGTGTTAGATTGAGTCAATTCTTTGACTAGGTTGAGCTCGGTGCATCGTGGTCGAATGTGAGCTCAGGTCGACCAAGGCTCCCAAATATGAATATATAACATTTCGAGTAATTATACAGACCTGAAATTGTGATGAGGCACCTGTAACTATGACACACGATCCTAATATGAATGAAACTTCTCGAAAGACTTGCCTTTATGAGCCAAATGTGCTCACAAACTATCAAATTGATGTTTTATTTACCATCAACAAAATTCTCATTTATATAAAAGAATATGTGTGGAATTCAAAAAGTCACTATATTAAATTTTATAGAAAAGAACGTAATCATACATAACTATATTAAACACCCACCATTTTTGTGATAACAAAAAGTCAAAAATTGACTATTGAGTTAATGTAAATGGGTGTCAAATCTCAGTGTCAACTTCCAAATCCTAAAAGTTAATTAAATAAAATTTATTTAATACCATCCATAACTATCATTGTGTTGATATGCTAAACGTCATAATTGATAATTTAGGATATTGATTCCTAAAAATAAATAAATTAAATAATATTTAAGATTCATCCTAAGATTTACAAAATCCTAAATAAAACAACCTAATTATTTTCAGGGTTTTACATTCTCTTCAGCTTGAGAATTTTTCTCCTTGAAAATATAATAAGGAGAATAAATTAGGGTTTCATAATCTCCTCAGCTTGGGAATTTTTGTCCTAAAAAATATAATAGGGTTATAAGAGAAAATTATTAATTTATCTAACTTCTTTATTATCCTATCTTAGTCATTTCTTCCATTATGCGTTGGTATCCTTGTATCTAGCTCTATAGAAATAACTTTAAATATCTTCATTTTTTTCTTGATTTAAGCATTTGCCACTCATATGCATAGTTAAAGTGAACCACACTATCCCATGACACTGTCATCCATATCGCACAAGTGTCCCATACTACTTAGATAACACCTCTCATTTTAAAGGTGTCTCACATACACTTATTGGTTTAAGTGTCACGTGCACCTAACATGACACATAAGTAGCACACCCATAATTACTTACAATCTAAAATAATAAAAATTAATTCTATAAAAGAATTATGAATGCTTATATAAAAGAAATTTTTTACTCTTGGGACAGTGGACTCTTAGACTTTCAAGAAGGTCAAGATTGATTTGCATGGTTCCATGGGAAACACAGCTTTGATACCACCTGTAACGACCCGGCCTAAAGTGCAATGTAATAAGCTAAGTCATTTCTTTAAAAGTGATTAACAAAGTTAAAGATCTACAGTCCAATCCCGCTTATAAACAAGATCTTAGCCCGGTATGTATTAGATGTGGGACTAAGTTGATAGATCTCACACATGACTTGACTCAATCGTAACATTTCTGATTCGGTTCTTAGGTGAACTGAAATCGGGGTGTTACAAGTTGGTATCGGAACCATGTCTTCATCAATTGGGATGGGAAACTTTTGTTTTGAGCCAAGTGTCTGGAGCTATCCTTTGCCAAGCTGACATGTATTTCATTTGGTATTTTTTTCAGTGTCTATAGAAATTATAAGATGGATATAAGATCATGATTTCAGTAATTGCCAGCATGGATCCCATAGGCAAGCCATGATAAGCATAAAACACGTGTTCGTTTTTATTGTGCCAAAGATTTGGACTACTTAGAGTGTCCAAATATTCAGTTAGCTAAAGTTGAGACGAATAGTGACCAGTAGTATTTGGAGCAACGGGGACATTGCAACATTTGTCCATCTTTTGCATGTCACCACATTTGTCTTTCATGGGGACATGGTCTATATTGTGAGATGATGTTATTAGAGATGACACGTACAAGGAGTTGAAAGTATGGAGACACTGACAAAGTTAGTTGGCGCTTGAGTTGAACCATCGAGTACCTTAAATAGATCCAACAGGCATAGTTTTGAGGTCTACTTTGGAGAACTTGGACCTTCAGATAGATCCCTGTATATGAAGGATATGGCTATGACAGTGGAGTCACTGAAGTACTTGGAGCACAGGTGAGAGTTTGGATAGGTTACTTGAGATGGACCACATCTAGGAGATAGCAGTGGATGGGGATGAGTAGCGAGGTGGATCTCCAGTGCTATGGACACTTCACTACCTCCCTCTTTTATTTTATCGATCGAGTCTTACTGACCAACAATTTTAAAACATGACTCGACTCGATCATAATATTTCTGATTCGATTCTTAAGTGAACCGAAATTTGGGTGTTACACTCTCCCTAGTGGGAGACATTACTATCCTATACTACTCCAACATCAATTCTTTTTGAAGAAAATGCCATAAATTCTGCACTATCATATGCTAGTAAATCCATTTATGAATGAAACATTGATGGACTGTTAGAATATCAAATAATAACAACATTACATAATATGTTAATGTACTCAATTATTTGTAGAACAATCAGATATTAGTGATAAACAATTAGCAGAGTTTATTACTGCGGGATTCTCTAGAAAACTTAAAGGTTGGTGGGATCATTATTTAACTCTTGTTCAGAAATTGGAAGTTCTAAGAGCAACTAAAGTTGATCCCAATACCAATCAAATTAGAGAAGATGTTATTTATACTCTAATAACTACTATATTATACCATTTTGTAGGGGATACAAATACATTAAAAGAAAGGACTCAAGAGTTAATAATGAATTTAAGATGTCCTACTTTAACATATTTTAGATGGTATAAAGATACATTTTTATCCTTATTATTCCAAAGAGATGATTCTACTTTGGATTTTTTGAAGGAAAGATTTTTAGCTGGTTCACCTCCATTATTTAGTGATAGAGTAAGAAAGCACAGGTATTTAGTAAATTTGATCTTAAGTCAAGATTCTACCAAATCTAAATTAAAGAACAAGATAGATATAAAACTTCATTCAATATTCCATTTGGACAGTATGAATGGAATGTAATACCATTTAGATTAAAAAATGCGCCGTCAGAGTTCCAAAAGATAATGAATGATATTTTTAATCCTTATGTTATGTTATAATTGTATACATAGATGATGTTCTAATATATTCAAATAATTTAGAACAGCATTTTAAACATTTAAATCACTTTATAAAATAGCCAAAACTAATGGTATAGTATTTTCTAAATAGAAGATCGTTTTAACACAAGCCAAACTGAGATATTTAGGTCATGATATAAAAAAAGGTTATATAAAGACTATTCAAACAGTAATAGATTTTTCATCTAAATTTCCAGATGAATTATTAGATAAAACTCAATTACAAAGATTTTTAGGTAGTTTAAAATATGTATCAGATTTTTATAAAGATTTAGCAAAAGATTGTAAGCTAATATGGCAAAGATTAAGAAAAAATCCTCCACCATGGTCTATACCTCATACTAGAGCTGTACAAAACATTAAACAAAAAAGAAAGTTTATTTTGTGTTTATGTTTAGTTGATCCAGATATATTAAAGATAGTTGAAACAAATGCTTCAGAACTTTGGTATGGGGGTATACTCAAATAAGTTCATAAAAATAAGGATGTGGTAATTCGATATCATTCTGGAGAAGTATTCAGCTATTGAAAAAGAATTCTTAAGTATTGTTAATTGTATATTAAAATTTCAAGATGTTCTTCTTAATAAGAAATTTTTAGTATGTATTGATTGTAAGGCTACTAAGGATATTTTAGATAAAGATGTAAAAATCTTGCTTCTAAACATATATTTGCCCACTAGCAAGCTTTGCTAGGTATATTTGATTTTGATTTTGAATATATCAAGGGTGATACTAACTATCTCCCTGATTTTCTCACTCGTAAATTTTTATAGGGGATAAAATAAAGGAAAAGGAAAACTTATTCTTCCGCCCTTTTACAAAAATTACCCGAGTTATGATAAGGAAAAACCCAATTCTTCATCTTCCAAATCTTCTAATTCTATTTACAGAGTTTTAAGCCCACATATTCAAAAACCCACTACTTTGAATATCTGTTATCTTGATCAAACTGCTAAAGCACTTCAAAATGAAGATCCATCTCTCATTGCTTCTCAAGTACTTCCGCCATTTGCAAATTATCTGTTGTCTCTAGGAAATCTAGATACTATTATGAACTCATTTCACAAGACAAAAGGTCTTGTATTTTTACTCATACGATTTCGTGCAGACTTGGAAGCTTATCAAATTACATACCCTAACCAATTTGAATCATGCATAGCATATAATAAAGTAATTATATGTAAAGTAATCAGTATGAAGGAGTATGGTAATCCTAATGTTACCAGAAGGATATCTAATATTATTCATCCTCATGGTATACCATATAAATATGATTACTAGGATTATATTGAGGCTTTTAACAAAGTACCTATTATATAAAAATAACTTTGGTCAACACTCATGACTCCCAACTTCGTTTTCACAATGGATTTCTGATTTTTGGTCTAGAAATTCATTATCTTCCACTTATATTAATAAATAGTATAACTTATTCTCAAAAAGAATTGATAAAGCTTTGGGTAACTCTTTCTATCAGTTTCTTATCTATTATAAAATACCTTGGATTTTGTCTTGGAATTTCTGTTTTCATTATCAGGAAACTTTTGATACATTAGCCTCTTCTTTGGCCGAGAAATTGTTTATTAGATGGTGGGATAGGTTCAATTTTCCCATATCATTGTATCCCTTACCAAATCCAATGGGAAAGGAAAAAACATTATTTTCTAAGTTAGTTTCCTTATCTAGTAAGACCTAATCTAGTAAGAAATTACAACCTCCCCAGATGTCAGAAAAGGTGTCAGTAGTGTTCCTACTAGCACTGCCCTTTAATGTTTATTTACAATATTTGTAGGTCAAAAATAAGAATCCAATGTTATCAGATGAAGATGTTGTTAGAATTGCCTATACTATGGATGTTTATAGATCTCAAGAGACTGTTAAACTAGAAGTTCCTAACTCTCCCATACAAATGAGTCAGAAAGATATTGATGAGGTTCTCACAACCATTGTTGCATCTCCATCTTCTCCTTTTTCTTTCTAGTTATGGACAACCTTTGGAGACATCTTAAGATATACAATGCTCCATTTGTGGAAATATTGGTCATTGTTCTATTGCTTACCAGAATGCACCTATTGTATTAAAAAGTAGGTGCTTTTGTTGCAGTCAATCTGGCCATGGTGCTACCTAGTGTCTAATGATTGAGTCATCACCAACACCATTGCCATCTCCTAGGTACTAATGCTTTGTTAGCCTTGTCTGCAATGTCACCAGTTATGTCAATAGCCATGTCAAATGCCACATCATCTGCCATGTCATTGGCCACATCATCACATTAAGCCATGTCACCTCATGCCACATGTAACAACTTGCCTTTCCAAGCCACAAACCAAGTGCTACTATATAAAATAAAATGTCTCATTAATTAATTTTTCTATTAATTTTCAAGATTTTAAAAACAATGACATTAAATTTAATATAATAAATGCTCAGAATAATCTAAGCCCATGAACCAAACCAAAAATCCCATTGCCATGTAAACAATCTAGAGAAAAGAATAGTCCAATAACAGAGTCTTCCAGCTATCCCGACTCTACCCATCCTTTCATGCTCATACTTGCGGAGGCAATTCCGCGTTAGTGATAAAAACACTAAGTCATATAATTACAAGAAATAATTAATATATTCCACAACATCATTAATTACGACTTTTAGTGATTATGAGCCTATGCTGAGCTCTTAATATGCTGGGAGGGTGGCCGCCCATCCAGCTACAATCCCATGTATGCGCACACACGCTACGTGGCCCTCGGCCTGTAGTTACCGATATTTGCCATTGACTCACCCTCTTGGTATCACAAGTGTCATAATGAGCCGTCTTGCGCCACTGCACCATGTCACCCCTTTCAACATGGGGGCAGGTATTTAAGGGTGCTAGCCCATGTTGGGACTCCCACATAGTAATTTTTAAGGGTGCTACCCCATGTCGGGACTCCCACATAGTAATTTTTTAAGGGTGCTGCCCCCTGTTGGGACTCCCACATAGTAATTTTTAAAGGTGTTGCCCCTTGTCGGGACTCCCACATAAGAATACATAACATTTTGAGTAATTATACAGACCTGGTATTGTGATGAGGAACCCGCAACTATGACACATGATCCTAAAGCCTTCCCTTTGTGAGTCAAATGTGCTCACAAACTATCCAGAGGATGTTTCATTTAACATCAACAGAACTCTCCTTTATATAGAAGAATACGTGTGGAATTCAAGAAGTCACTATATTAAACTTTATTAATATATGTGGAATTCAAGAAGTCACTACATTAAATTTTATAGAAAAGAACGTAATCACTCATAATTATATCAATTTGTGTGATAACAAAAGGTCAAAAAATTGACTATTGAATTAATGCGAATGGGTCCAAATCCCAAAAATTTAACAAATAAAACTTATTTAAAACTATTGTACTCGTACTCTAAAGGTTATAATTGATAATTTATGATATTGATTTTTAAGAATTAATTTAATTAAATATTATTTATGGTTCGTTCTAAGATTTACAAAACCCTAAAAATAACCTAATTATTTTTTTTAGGGTTTTACAATCTTCCCAACTTGGAAATTTTTGTCCTCGAAAATATAATACGGTCATAAGGAGAAAAATCGGCGTTTTACAATCTCCCTAGCATGGGAATTTTTCGTCCTAGAAAATATAATGGGAAAAAATTGGTGTTTTTTTTTATTTAAGCATTACCATTGATATGCATAGCTAAAGTGGGGCACACTGTCCCATGACATTGTTATCTATATCGCACAAGTGTCCCATACCACCCACTACCTAGATAACACCTCTGATTGTAAATGTGTCCTATATACGCTCATTGGTTAAGAATCACGTGCACCTAGCATGACACATAAGTGGCACACCGCCCATATCGGTGTTATGCTTTATCATACTTCTAAAATGTTCTCTAACTCAATAGAAGCTTTTTAATATTCTAAAGATATGTCTCCATAAATAAATTATCTACACGATACCTCAGGGTCTTATATCCTTCTAAAGGTCCCCTTTTAATTTGCCTTTGACTTAAAACTTGTTCCAGATCTAGAAGTCGTCACTTGAATCCCCACTAGGGATTTTTTTTTAATATTTCTCAACTCTTCAAAACATCCCTTCATTGTTAATAATAATATTGGCATTACTTCATCTCTTTCTTCTTCCTTTTATTACCTTTATTTTATTTTTTGGCAAAAAAAGATACATAGTTATGCATAATATATAATATAAAGCGCCCTATGAACTTCTTGCACATTATTTTTTAATTATTTAACAATTATCCAAATTTTTGTGTCATTTAATGGTCATTTTTCTTTAGTGACTTACAAATTATTGGTACACCATACCGACAATATTTTTTTTAGGGCAAAATATCTTAGACTACGTAATATCATTGTTACCCCAACCTCTCAACCTGACACTTTTAACTCTTGGCCTAGTCCAATCTTGTCTTTAGCATTCATTTCTAAACCTTGATCAATCTCAAGGTTTTTAGGACGTCATTGTATCCACAACAATTGAATTGGATGCCCTTATAGTCCCTACACCCTTAAGAAGTTGTCAAAGTAATTTTTTTAAAAATATTAACTCCCATTGTTGACGTTCACCTGCAACCCATTTTGTATACACCTATAATTACTTACCATCCAAAACAATAAAAATTAATTATATAAAATAAATTTACCCTTGGGACAGTGGACTTTTAGACTTTCAACAAGGTAAGTATTTATTTGCATTGTTGGATGGGAAACATAGTTCTGATACCACATGTAACGACCCGCCTGTTCCGAGCCACGAGTCAAATGTTACTATATGAAACTAAATATCTCATTAATTAATTTTTTATTAATTGTCAAGATTTTAAAAACCATAACATTAAATTTAATATAATAAACGCTCAGAACCAAACCAAAATCTCACTGCCATGCAAACAATCTAGAGAAAAGAATAATCCAACACCAAATCCTCCAGTTGTCCCGACTCTACCCATCCTTCCATGCTCATACTTGCGGAGACAATTCCGTGTTAATGATAAAAACACTAAGTCATATAATTACAAGAAACAATTAATATATTCCACAACATCATTAATTATGTCTTTTAGTGATTATGAGCCTATGCTGATCTCTTAATATGCTGGGAGGGTGGCCGCCCATCCAGCTACAATCCTATGTTATGCACACACATACTACGTGGCCCTTGGCCTATAGTTATCGATATTTACCACTGACTCACCCTCTCGGTATCACAAGTGCATAATGAGCCGTCTTCCTCCACTATGCCCTGCCACTCCTTTCGGCATGGGGGCAGGTATTTAAGGGTGTTGCCCCATGTCGGGACTACCACATAGTAATTTTTAA